>OX155975.1:11548446-11633446 GCA_944548615.1 Micropterix aruncella | reverse complement strand
CTTTGAGAGTATTGAATTTTCTAATCATCCACAATTATTTTTTTTACATTTTTTTTTTTTTATTTTCTAATTTTGACTATTTACATTACTAAATACATTTTTTTATATATTATATATTATAATCAAAGATTGATTATAACATAAAAATTAAATTGACTATAAAAAATAAAATTTATATTTCTATTGCACCATTGTTATTGTTGTAATCTATTATATACCTACACTATTTTATCACTGACTCTTCGTTTTTATATTTTTACTATCTGCAGTATTTTAGCAGCTCAAATTATTTTTTTTAATCGTTATTATAAATTTAATAATTAATTGTTGTACAATTTTAAAAAATAGTCAATATTAAAAAAAAAATAATACCACATAAGGTACCAGATAATTATCTTAAATCCATGTGACTAAACAAAAAGTAGGGATCCCGACCAAGTGCCTTTTTAAAAGAATAAAAAATATCGTATAATTATTGTAAAATTACCAATACACATTGAATTTATAACATTTAAATATTTCAATAAAGATGTCCACATATTCAAAAGTCAGGACTATAAAATGTGTTTGATAAATGTCTTCTTTCTCGTAACTCGGCGGGGAATAGCGATGCTTCATATTTCATTCGCAATGTTGCTATGTTCTTAAAATGCTAAGATGGTGGTAATAAAAGGAGAATACAGTATGTTCGAAAATTGGAATATTTATTCATGTTTATGGTCATGAACCATGTTCAAGTCATGTTCTGGTGTCATTGATATTTACCATCTAATTGAAATACACAAATTTAGGCGGATTTAAGGCCCACAGATAAAAAGAAAAAAAATTGGTGGTTTCACTCCAGGACTTTCCCGGCAAGCAGACAACCTTCTCGCGCCAAACCCCTTCCCTCAACCACGCTAAACACACCAACCCTTCCACCACCTCTGATACTTCCTCCCTGTATAACTATAAATCCGCCTTTGTTCACATTTCTATTAGTACAATCATGAGATTCTTTCTAATCATTCTTTTATATCATTTCAGTCATTTCATATACCATCACGAAGAGTAAATTTTACAATTAGTAACAATATTACCACCTGTATACATTCAATGTTAAAATTCTAACGAATTATTGCATCCAGTAGTATTTTACACGGCTATATTGTTACACATTAGACATTTCATACAGACTAGTTCACAAAATATTCTGCTTACAGCAGTTTGCAGATTTGATTACATTACATAATTTCATAACGTCTGCATTTGGATCATTTTAAATTACGATTACGTGCTCTGAAATAGCTACCTACATGCTTCTCAAATTGATGCAACTTAATATACTTAATCATAATTAATAATCTTTGATACATATTCCCCTGCTTAGATAGGGGGGGAGGTTTAGTAATAACGAGAAAGACAACATAATTATTTGACTGAAATTCATACGTAATTTTTTGACATATCTTCTGAGTTACGGTGGGAAAGGTTTATTGAGCTATGGGGTGGAAGGTTTGTTATTTGTAAGCGGACATTGTTGAGTCCAGCATTTCAAGTAAACAAAAAGTATCTCTGTTCTTACAATATATATATATATATATATATATATATATATATATATATATATATATATATATATATATATATATATATATATATATATATATATATATATATATATATATATATATATATATATATATATATATATATATATATATATATATATATATATATATATATATATATATATATATATATATATATATATATATATATATATATATATATATATATATATATATATATATATATATATATATATATATATATATATATATATATATATATATATATATATATATATATATATATATATATATATATATATATATATATATATATATATATATATATATATATATATATATATATATATATATATATATATATATATATATATATATATATATATATATATATATATATATATATATATATATATATATATATATATGCTACTGCATGCAGGAGCTCAACAAATTGGGAAAATCCAACAAAATCACCCTAATGTGGATACCGGGTCACCAAGGCATACCCGGAAACGAAGAGGCCGATAGACTGGCAAAACTGGGCACACTGGATTGCCCAGTGGAGCCAGCTGTAGGGGTCCCCTTCGCTACAGGTAAGAAAATCATCAGGGACTGCTTGGAGCAGGAACATCGGGCTTCCTGGAAACAGAGTCAGGGATGTCGCCAGGCAAAAGCCATGATGGAGCAACCACTACAGAAGAAAACCAAGGCCCTACTTGACATGAGCAAGAAGAACCTTAGAACCACTATCGGTCTCCTCACCGGACACACGACCCTTAGAGCTCATCTATTCAACCTTGGCTTGACTGAGAGCAAGGATTGCCGAATATGTGGCGAGGAACCTGAAGACAGCATACACATTGTTGGCCGCTGTCCAGGGCTCGCCGCCAAAAGACACAGTTTACTGGGACGAGCCTTTCTCGAACCCAGCGATCTGCCCAACTTGAAGGTCAGTGACCTACTTAGTCTGGTAAGAAGTACCGGGCTACTAGCTGACAATTGACCTAACCACACAGTGGGTAGTTACAAAAGACCTTACAGATCTAGGTGACATCAAGGGCTGGAAACAAGCCCCCCACTCCAACTACTACTACTACTACTTCTGAGTTACGGTGGGAAAGGTTTATTGAGCTATGGGGTGGAAGGTTTGTTATTTGTAAGCGGACATTGTTGAGTCCAGCATTTCAAGTAAACAAAAAGTATCTCTGTTCTTACAATATATATATATATATATATATATATATATATATATATATATATATATATATATATATATATATATATATATATATATATATATATATATATATATATATATATATATATATATATATATATATATATATATATATATATATATATATATATATATATATATATATATATATATATATATATATATATATATATATATATATATATATATATATATATATATATATATATATATATATATATATATATATATATATATATATATATATATATATATATATATATATATATCTTAATATATATAAATTACGTGTCACGTTGTTTGTCCGCGATGGACTCCTAAACTACTTAACCGATTTGAATCAAATTTGCACACAATGTGCAGTTTGATCCAACTTGAAAGATAGGATAGCTTACGTCTTAATTTATAGTCGCGATATTATTTTATTGCAATGTCTATTATTTGACATTCGCAATTATCTGTTAGTTCCAAACGATTTTAACAGATGGCGTTATCTATTGAGTAATCCATAGATGGCGCTGCTATGTTAAACCTACAAACGTCATAGTCGGCCAAGCGTTATTCTAAATTCAAAATATTGTGAAGTTAATACAGTGAAATTATTCCTGCTTTTTAATTATTTGTGCTTCATTGTTCAAAACTCTTTAATTAAAATATATACATGTAAGTATTATCACATAGTTATAAAAGTGGAATAACTGCAGTATAGGAACCTCTCTCCAATTTTTTTCATTTTAATGCTAAATCTGGAAGAAAATTGTGTCGGTCGCTATAAATAAGCGAGATATAGGCATTCAAAATTTAAATTTTAAAAACAGGCCAAAATAATATAATATAAAAATGGATGTTGGTATATCTGTATGCCCGTCTGTCCGAGTTTAATAGACTCCGAAACCGTTTGACCGATCACCATGAAAGTTGGCATATATATGTTTTTTTTCATGGTTAAGGTTTTTATATATATCCGCTTTGTTGCAACTTTCAACTAGACGGCGCTGCAGCACACCAACTTCTATACTGCTCAACCGATCGCCAAGAAAATTGGTATACATTGGTATTTGAGAAAAGATATAACACGGGCAACGCCGGGTAATACCTCTCGTATATATATATATATATATATATATATTAAATATAATCATTCAATTTATCGTTTGGAGCCTTGCGTTTCAAACAGAATTGAATCGGTGAAAGCAATTCAAACCGACTGACTGTGATTGTCGGAATTTTGTTAAACCTGGAGATCAGGTTAAAATTGGAAGTCTAAATTTTGATCGGAATCATTACATTCCTCATCAAATAATTCATATAACATGGTGTATTTTTTGAGAAAGTAAAAATTTCAAGGATTGGAAAATAATCGCCAAACTAAAGCCATCCCTTTAAAAAAAGACTGCGATAGTGGGATATCGTTTCACTAAAATAGTTCATTACTACTCTTCAAAAAGGACGACTTCAAAATGGATATGATACGGCATCAACAAAAACGGGCAACACATCACGCATTTAAGGTTTGTAGGTGATATATTCATCATGGCAGAGACGATGGAGAACTTTCTGAAAATTCTGAACAACCTCAACGATGCATACCGACGAGTGGGTCGCCATAAAACATGGATAGAACCAAAGTTATTTCGAATGCCCATGCCAAACCGACACGGACCTTGTTGAGGAATACGTCCATTTATGGCAGACATCCAGATCGGTAGACCAAACTCGCCAAAGAGGCCGAAAGAAGGTTACGACGGGGTGGGCGCTTGGAAAACTTCGCCGCATCTTCAACTCTCATATAATGCAAGGTGTGAAGATCAAGGTATATAAATCAGTGAGTCTTATCTGTGATCACATAGAGTGCTGAAATTTGGATCTTGATCTAAATCCAGTCTTGTCCAAAAATGTAAAGTCGCAAATTAAAATTCACATATTACCAAAGGACAAGGGGCATTTTTGTAACACGCAACGATCTTTGAATTTGTTACAACAGGAACCTGATCGTTTTTTGGCTCGATTTATAACTTTAGACGAAACATGCTTTCACAATTATACGATCCTGAAACAAAACAACAATTCATGACCTCGAAACAACCATCACCTCCAACTCCTAAGTAACTTAAGGCCATTCCATCGACCGGTAAGATCATGGGCTCCCTTTCCTATGACAGTCGAGGGGTTTGGTGATTGAATACATTGGTTATGGAGTTGCTATAATGGGGGAGCTGTATATACTGTTCAAATTAAAAAAAAATCGAAACGAAATATGTAAACAACAAGGAGGCAAAATAGCTAAAATTGTTTTGTTTTAAGATAACGCTCCAGCACACAAGTCCAGATTTGCGATGGCTGCCATCGAAGAAGTTGTCTTTAAAGTACTGGAACTTTCTATAAAGGATGTTTGGTAGATAAACCGACACATTTTTTTGGGGGATTGGGGGAGTCATTTGCCAGCCTTTACACAAAGACTCTATGTCTAAATGCCAATGTATTCTTTTTATTACCCGATTATGTTTTGCATTTAAGTCGTCATAACTTTTATGTCTGTGGCTATAATAGCACAAAATAAGTTTTATTGCATTCTTCAATGAATGTGTTGACTACATTTTTTAATCGGTTTCATTATTAGAGTGGGTGCTCAGCCCTGACAAAGTATTATCTCTTATTTTGACCAAATACTGAATGTTTTCTATTACATGTAGCATATCATTAGAACGGCCATAAACTAGATTTTTTTTAAATACAGCTAAGATCAAAATACCTTTTTTTCAATAATTAATTTAATACTTGAAAATTTTAATTCACTATACATTTGTAGGATTCTGCAAGCTCATAAGGCATTTTTTGAAACTATTTAAATCAAATAATAATTTATTTGGATTAAAAATACGTTGAACATTACAATACAAGTTACTTCGTGCTATTACTACCATAAGCAAAAAAGTTATGACGACTTAACCGCAAAATTTTAGGTATGACCAAAAAATAATGATAAAAAGAAACGGTAACAGAAGTAGGGTCTATGGGTAAAAGCTAGCTAATCACCTTCCCAATCCCTCAAAAAATTGTGTCGGTTATTCTACCAAACAGTCTGTATACTCACCGGACCTTGCCCTTAGTGGTTTCTATCTATTTCCGACATTAAACATAGGTTGAGAGGTCGAAAATTTGAAGATGTTGACGCGGAGGTGACCGCAGTGCAGCATTTTTAGGCAATAGAGATGAAAAGTGAATGTTTAGATAATAGATATATGAAGTGTATATACCTGCTAAGTGTTTACAAGCTTCAATTAATATTTATTTATTTTAATGCCTTTAGAAGTTTTTAACCTTCGGAAGGCAACAGGGGTGTTGCATCACCCCACTACTCGAGAAAAGTCTCAATATTTTTTAAAGTTTTTTGTGTCTCTTTCTGACGATCGATCTATTCTCTAATTAGAGTGAATGCAATCAGAAGCACCGAGTTTTTTTACATAGACAAATTCTTGTTTTATTTTAATTTAAAAGTGTGGGGTAATGGACATCCCCTGTTGCTATCGAAGTATGTTATAAAATTGTTGTCATCCGAAGGTTAGACAAAATGAATGTTTTTTTGGGACTTAAAATATTTTTACATCTATCGAATCTCTCTATCCCTTCATTATAGGCGCATTGTGTTGAGAACGACCATAGGAATACTTTTTGTCATTATCGCCATTTCAAATATTCCCCTCATTTTGCTAAGAATAAAACCTTTAATATCATACAATTAACTAGCGGATTTTTAATTAGTAAGGGTGTTATTGCAGACAGTCGTTTTCGCTAGAGCTTTGGCCAATGACTATTTTTAATAATTATTTAATGGAACCATATTATTCATTGAATATAACAAAATATCGTATTAAATGAAAAAAACAAGAGCATCAATTTACACGGTTGGCTAGAATGTTAATGTTAAGTTCGCTAATAAATAAAATAAAAATCAATTTAAACAAAATTTACGATTGATTAAGCAATATCAAATTTGCAGGAATCCAGTAGACACATTGATACGCCTACCTCCAGCTGCAAATATACAGATAGCGGGTTAATTGTGGGGCCTCGCACACCGGCAAACACACCGTCCTCACCTGCAAGCGTAGCAGCCTCGAATTTCTCTCATTCCCTAACTGATCATCGTGATCTTATTGGCTTACTAGAAACGTCACCGGATGGAAGATTACTACTCAAACATAACGAAAAACCACTAGGAGAACAATTACGCAAAATACTAACCAAAGAAATTGATGACTGTGTCGAAAAATAAAAGAACAACCAATAAAAGTTAACTTCATCATAATCATTACCTCTTTCTATTGAAAGCCGTAATAGTATTCATTTCAAAAGGCTTTTATATGTACAGAACTTTCTTGACTCTTCTTATATCATTAACACACACGTAACCCTAATTGTCATTCAATATAATTAATTACAGCAATTTGCGACACACAATAAATATTATATAACATTGGATATTCAAGATATTTGGCGATATTAATATATCAAGTTTAAAGGCTAAACGGCAGAAGCAATCGATAATTACTTTGTAATTATACGGTATTCATTACTTTATTAATGACTGCAAAAAGAGACAGCAACAGATTTGCTTTACAAATTTTATGAATGAGGTTTTTATTCTTTATAAGCATTTGAGATAACAACATTGCATTGTAACAAAATTTGGTTGGGAGGAAGCTGTGCTGGCTGTGGATCCGACAGAATTGGACAGTCTCAAATAAAATAATAGTTTCAAACACTAAAAAACACTAGTTGTAGTGCCTATTACTAGTTTTATGATAAGCTTAGAGATCCATATAAGGAACGCTAGTAAAATGGACTGCGATGTTTTGCTGGTTTAGGTCACGGCAAAAGAAACCCTTGACTCTGAATGAAATAATCGATGAGTTGGAGATAGAAGAGAAGTCTGTTCCTAACTCGATCGCAATTTTCCCACCAGAAAATGTTAACGCTGACGAGACCGATGAAGACTAGTAACGAACATGCACTTTCTCAACATAATTTGCCTGGCTCACAACGGAGAGAGAGCCTTTCCAGAAATCGACGCCGATGACTCATTTCATCAGATGACGTTCTCCAAAAAATAGACAACTAGGCATCTTTCTATCTTTTTTTGACAACTTTTTTACATCCATATTCCTGATTGAGGAACTACGTGAAAGAGGCCTCAAAGCAAATGGCACTATCAGAGAAAATAGACTTTCAACATGTACTTTGCCGAAACAAGAGCTACAGAAATCGGAACGTGGAACGCTCAAATCTAAATTGGTTGGAGATAAAGAAATAATTGTTTGTAAGTCTATTTTTTGTTTTTTTTTTTTTTTTATATATTTTATTCAGGAAACAGACAGTACAAAAACATATTTACTTAATCAAAATATAACAAACATAAACCATTTATACGTATAAGCGAACTGGCCAACTTCCCGTATAAGCGAACTGGTCATTAATAATGAATTAATAACAGAAAACGCCAAAATAGCAAATGAATTGAATAAATATTTCTCTAACATTGGAAAAAATCTTGCTGACAAACTATGTAGTAGATTAAACTTATGTGAAGGTCAAATAGCTAAGGAAGTGGGTGGGACTATTATTCACCCATTGTTTAAACTTACTAAAACCACAGAGGAAGAGGTCTATAATGCCTTAAAAAATATAAAAACAAATTCTGCTTGTGGGCCAGATATGATAAGTGCCAAAATCCTTAAAAAATATGCTGCATATTTAGTAAATCCGCTTACCCATTTATTTAACTGTAGTTTAGCTAGTGGCATATTCCCCAGCAAATTCAAAGAAGCAAATGTTACCCCCATTTTTAAAGCTGGACTGAAGTCTGATCCCTCAAATTATCGACCGATATCAATACTTAATGTTTTAGCCAAAATTTTGGAAAAAATAGTAAATAAACAACTCTGTAATCACCTAGAGACCAACCACATGCTATCCAAAAACCAATATGGCTTCAGATCCAAATTGGGAACAAAAGATGCAATACTAAAAATGTCGGAGCATATCACTAGGTATGTAGACGCCAACAAAAAGTGTATAACTGTATTTCTTGACCTTGCAAAAGCCTTTGACACAATATCCCATGAAATACTCCTAATGAAACTTGGAAAATATGGTATTACGGGTATCGAAATAGACTGGTTTCGCAGCTATATTGGATTTCGAAAACAGCGTACCCGGATAGGCGATTCTTTAAGTAATAGTCTTTTCAATAATCACGTGGTCCCACAAGGAAGTACTCTTGGGCCGACTCTCTTCCTACTTTACATAAATGGGCTTTGTGAAATGGATGTTGATGCAGATATAATATCCTACGCTGACGATACTGCCCTCATATTCGAATCGAATAGTTGGGAAAGTGTATATAAGGCAGCTGCCGCGATGAAAAGTGTTAAGAGATGGCTTGATTATAATCTGTTAACGCCGAAACGTGGATAAAACTAAGCTTGTAGCCTTCAGCATAGATGCTTGTCAGTAACCTCCACAGAATTATAACCTAGTCCTACACGAATGCGACAGGCTTGATTGTAACTGTGTACAAATTGAGCGTGTGCCTTTTGTAAAGTACCTAGGTGTTCATGTCGATAAACATCTCCGGTGGCAAATACATATCGGAAAAGTCGCAGAAAAAGTCCGTAAACTAATCTATATTTTCAGGAGTATTAGAAATGTTCTTGATATAAAAACTCTGAGATCCATATATTGTGCTTTGGCACAGTCACTGATGATGTATGGCAATATCGGTTGGGGCGGTGCGGCTAAACTGCACTTAGACCCTTTAATAAAAGCTCAAAAAGCAATAGTGATAGTTATAAACAGAAAACCGTATCGCTACCCATCCGATTTACTTTTCAATGACTTCCAGATACTTGATATCAGACAGCTTTACATAAAATCGATTGTCACTTATTTTCACCAAGACACAGATCTGCATTCCAGCCGAGATCACAAACACGACACAAGAAAAAAGCAAACCCAGAAGCAAATTCGGACGAACACAAGGTTTTCCCAGAGGCATTATTTGTTTCTGGCCTCTCGGATGTATGATGCATTCCTGGCGACACTAACCGACGGGCAGAAGCTGAGAACCAGTACCGCTTTCAAAGCTGAGGTCACAAAATGGTTACGTTCAAAAAGTAGAGGCGAATGCGAAAGGCAGCCCATGGAAATTGTGTCTTAAAATAATAATTTAAAAAAAAGTTTTTGCAATTATTCATTTTGTTCATTTATATATTATTATGTAAGTATGTATAAATTATATATGAATATAGGTAGATACGTTTTGTATATATGTATGTGTGTGTGTATGTGTATATATATTTTTATATGTATGAATGTGTGTTTATATATAAATGTATCTATTTATTATAATGCCTATGTAGGTAATTATCCTTTTATCCTTTTATTATTACCCCTTCACTAACTAAGATTAGATGTCCTTTTCTTCAAATTTTCTTAACGATGTTGGTAAAAATTGTAATTATTTTAACCGAAAATATATAAAAATGTGTACATGTACTATGTAACAAATATAAGAGTGGTATCACTCCAGAACAGACTGTAGTCTAGTGGAGCTGATAAAATTCATCAAATCTGTACTTTCTTTGCTTCGCAAACAATGATTAAGTATTATTTTGCTCTTTTCTACACTGTCTTATTTATGTCAACATTGTAAATTTTTATTTTGAATTTAAATAAATAAATAAAAAATAAAAAATATGTTTCCAACAATTAAACGGTCATATAGTGCGTTATTCTATATAATAGAAAAATTTAAAATATACAAGCATTTATTAAAGGGAAAAGTGGAATTATTAAGGTTTTTTAAATAAACAGAAAATATTCTGAAAAGTAATTTCTAAGAAACTAAACAGTCAAAAGTAATAAAAGAGTCAATATAAAATAAATAGAGCAGAAAAAACAGTAAATAGATTCATAGACATGTATATTAATATGGTAATAAATTAATGTATTAATAAATAAATAGTAATAAGAAAATAAAATATATAATTATGTAATGACGCATTTTATGAGAACGAAAAATAGAAAAAAGAAATAAGTTATGTAAATACAAAGATAAGAGGAGAATAACTATTTTCAAAATAAACAGATTACTTAATTAAATTGTAATATATTCATAATTAGATTTTTAAATGTATCTGGGGTTGTGGCAAATATATCATAAACACCGAATATTAAAACAATATAAAATACTTCAATTAAATAATTAAATTAAAGTTAGAAGTGGAAAATTAAAATAACAGCAAATATATTCAAACCAGAAAAAAACAAAACAATTTAAAATAGTAAAAATTAGAATAAGAATTTGAACAAAATAGTTCTGCATTTTACTTATAACTAAGATAAAATAGTGTCAGTGGGATGGGATCTCGTATGCCGATGTATGGCTCATGATCATAAAAAAAACTTTAAAATATACAGCTTGAAATCCTGTTGTCACCTCTGAATCGATTACTTGCATTTATTAACATTAGACTCATCTAACAGAAAGAGTATTGAAAGAAGTGTTGAACAGGTTATCAAGATGACTTTCTGCGTATAAATTATTCGGTGGCAGATTTGGCGAAATATTTTCATAATAACGTATTACGCTGCACTCGTTACAAAGAGGTTCAACAGAGGAGAAATTAAAAAAAATGTTTTTTTTAGCTACAAAAAATAAAATCAGTCAAATGCGTTCTGTATTTTGTATATTTACTAATTACTAATTTTACATTTACCCATAATTGATTAAATTTACTCATAATTAATTACTCGTACGTGACAATACAGATTATACAGTACTGGAAATATACTAAAGAGAGTGTCTTCGACTGGATTTTATCACTTCACTAAGCAGAGCCTGTATTGAGGTGATATTTTGTGCAACGTTTATCCGTTGGTTCCATATATTGTATTATGTTATATTATTGTTATTATTTTATATTGTTATTATTATTATATCGTTATATGTTATTATTATATATTGTTATTATTATTATTCTTATTTTGTTTTAACGTATATTAAGAGATAATAATTTGTTTTAGTTGTAACACTATTTTATCCTAGTTATAAGTAAAATGAAGGACTATTTTGTTTAAATTCTTATTCTAATTTTTACTATTTTAAATTGTTTTGTTTTTTTTCTGATTTGAATTTATTTGCTGTCATTTTAATTTTCCACTTCTAACTTTAATTTAAGTATTTAGTCATTTTTAATATTGTTTTGCAATTCCATTATTTTGTGCATACATGGAATATATGCCATTTTTTATAAACACGGTATTTGTGCAAGCACGTTCAAAAATAAATGTTTAGCTTAGAACAAGTCCCGGCCTAGTTAGGTGACGTTGCCACTAGACTATGCAATATATTCTTTTTTCTGCTTTTGACTCAATTTTGAAAGTATTTCTATGCATAATTCCTACGCCGAAATTGTTTATTGTTATTTTTAGTATTTACATTACTTATAAAAATAAATAAATAAAATAATATAGAAAATGGCTGCAATATTGGGCAGTTATATTAGTGTATATGGGATAAATATTCAGTATATATAGATAAAGTATATAACAAAAAAACCGACCCCAAAAAGTGCAGCAACCATGCCATGGTGAAACTTAGAACGGGCTATGTTAATTAAATGCGTATACAAAATTTCGTGTCTGTGCTGTTGACCGTTGAGGGGCTCCCTCGTTGGAAGCCAACCCTGGATGTCGCAGTCCTGTCTTGGTGGAACTTAGAACGGGCTGTCGTAATTGAATGCACATTTCGTGTTTCTGCTGTTGAGCGTTGAGGGGTCCCCTCATCGGGAGCCAACCCTGGATGTAGAATCAGGTCATGCTTACCATAAAAAATGCATTATCAACAGAACTGAACCAACATGTAAATTTTCACCTTCATATGATTATATTTGAGGAGTCCTCTCAATTCCTCATGGATCCTACCATTATAACAGGATTTTGATAAAAATGGGACCAATCTGTAAGTACATCCTTTCAAATAAAAAAGGTTTTTCCAAATCGATTCATAAATGGCAGAGGATTGAGGTAACAAACATTAAAAAAAATATACAACCGAATTGATAACCTCCTCATTTTTTACAATCGGTTTAAAATGATTCCGAATCTTCCATAATCTTTATTCGATCTCAAGAAATAAGCAAGATATAGGCGTTCAAATATTTCATTCCAATGTCAAGAAGTTGCGGCCATTTTGTTTGTACATACCGTGTGGGACACATTCGAGTATATCGTAATATCGATAACAATTATTGATATTACAGACATTATGACATTTTGCAGAGTTTTTAGATTAATCGAAATATTTTGAAAAAAAGCGATCGGAAAAATACATATTTTCGCGAAACTAAATAAAAGGGCAGTGTTTTCGATGTGTTTTCAATGACTTTGCATATTGATGACAGAAGATATCCTGAAATGTCGTTTGTTTCAGGTTACCTTTAGTCATCAATACACCAAGTCATTTCGTAAAAACTTTGAAAATTGTCCAATTGTTTCGGATGATCGCTTTAACATGGTGATAATTTGATATTGAAGAAATTTAGTTTGTTTTAGGTTACCTTTTGTCATCATCACCAAAGTCATTTTGTAAAAACCTCGAAAAAATCCGAATTATCGCTAACAGATTGTCATATTAATATCAACAGCGCCGCAGGCCAATTTTTTTTCCAATTTCGCGCGAAATTCGAAAAAAACTTTTTGACTGCGGTGTTAATTTTATATTGAAGGAATTTCGTTACTTTCAGCTTACCTTTTGTCATCATCTCCAAAGTCATTTCCGAAATTCGAAAAAAAAATGTTGCTTGCGGTGATATTCAAATATTTAGGAATTTTCTATTGTTTCAGGATACCTTTTGTTATCAAAACGCAAAGTCATTGAAAGAAACCTCGAAATTAGTCTCATTTTTTTAAATATCGCACATTTTTTTTCACGAGCATGCCATCACTTTTGTAATATCGCGAATTGTTATCGATAGTAGAGACCTCGCGATATATCGACTATTTTCCAGACACTACTTCTGAAACAACATGGCCGTTCTGTTGACGTTTAGTATGCAAACTTTGAATGCCTATATCTCGCTTATTTATTAAGAGGGACAAAAGATTGTTGCAGATTTGGAATCTGCATAGCGAATATAGTCCGGTGACGATGGAAACATCAACAATCCAGGAGAGGTTCCTATACTGCAGTTATACCAAATATTATTACTGTTTTATACGGGTTATAGTTACAGAAATAATAATAATAAAAAATAAAATATCTGTGTATCTAATGTAACAATAAATACTTGTCGTACATTGTGCATGTTATTTAAAGGGATTTTGTCAGTTTTCGTGTGTTCGAAAATTAATAATTACCTACTTCAAAGGTGACTTTCGATAACCTCAAAATATGTTTGACATATTCTGTCAGTGAGCTTCTAAAACAATATCAGTGTTGCAATAAAAATAATAAAAGCCAATTCAATTATCAAGCATTAAATAAAACTTAAAATAATAAATATAATATTTAAAAAATATTTTGTTTTTATGGATTAAATCATTTTTTTTTCAAAATACATTATTACCTTTTTAGCACAAATAAATGCTTGGAAAAGGTAAATAGACACGCAGCATTAGCTCTGCTATGGAGGGATACACTGTTAATTACTTGATCGGAAGCAATGTTTTATCCATCTCTTCAAAATCGTATTTGGAAGTAGAATCATTTTAATTTCCCAAGCTTGCTCTTGAAACGTTCGTGCCAGGGCATCTATAATAAAATGTAATGGATCCGTCAATAATCTATAGATATTATTATCGCATGAGCTAAGGAAGCAGCGCTTGAACTCATCAATAAGATGCTGGAAGCTCATCAATAAGGAGCTGTTTTTATTAATATACGTATCATCAAATCCTATATAGAGCGCTTTTCTTCTTCTTTTCGGGAAAACAGGATCTGTTAAAGGATTTGTTAAAATGTTACCATTCCAAAGCTTCTACTTTTCAGTATACGCCGCGATTGCAACGCCTCCCTTGAGACCTGCCCCCCCCCCCCCCCTTGAATATCCATGATGAAAAAATCAGCGCGAAATGTTTCCCTTGCTTACAATATTTAATATTTACTGGAAAAGTCCGATGTCTTCGAGTTTCCGAGGAAATACGAGACATCCTCGAGCAATACCCCTTAGTCAATAAAAAATCTTCGCTATTTCAAGAATCATGTTAACAAAGAGTATAATTGAGTGCGAAATATTTTAATTGCCGTATATAATTATATTGTTATTGTTCACGATTCGCAATCACATCTCAATGTGACGTCATTTATAATTCTTCTCATGAATGCTTATGCAAAATTGTATATTAATATCGGATGTCGTTTTAACAGTTATTTTTCTTTATAATATATATTTTTTTTAATTCCGTCAACATATCCTTTCCTCATTAAATCCGTTGAAGTGGTTATTCCGAACCGCCAGGTTCGAGATAAGGGACCACCAGGCTCTGAAAACGGGTCACAGGTCTGGTATACATTGAGGGGTATCAATTACAGCAGCCGACCCGGCACCCCAGGGAGTTATGACGGCATCGTACGATTCTTTCTCCCATGAAGTTAACGACACAATGGGCCACGCAGCATCTACAAGACGTAAGCTGTAATTCAGTTTGAATTTATCGCGGACCGAGGCGCTCTTTGCCCGTCAATGTTTATATTACAACTCTTATTATTCTTTTATTATAACATAAATATGTCAATTTTTGATTTGGTATACAGGTTTCAATACATAATAATTACTCACTATAAAGTTCAGATAGACTAATATATGGCATTCTATTTATTCATATTCTTTGTGTGTTGGAAAGTAAACGTCAAGCGGGCACATGGCGAGTGGGGGAGTCATACCTGTTTTGGCAAAAATAAAATAAAAATTCCATATCACTTAGGCAAATAAAAATTAGCATTTTTTGAAAATGTGGAAAATTGACTCCCCCGATCAGATCCTTAGGTACTTTTGCCACAAATTACACAATTTTACAGTATTTTTCTTCACTGACGTGATCTTAAATAATCGTGCTTATAATTGCAATCAGAAATCGAATAAAAAAGTTTGCTGATTTTAAAATAAACTTGGGTTTTATGAATCGCGGTTTAAAAAAAATATGTCCCTCAACTTTGACTTTTCATAAGTTAAAAAATATATATGAAACTATCCCCGGAAAGGAATTTGAAAAGATCGCCCATTTAATTAGGATTAAAATAGTTAAATAATTGTTACTTTTCTATCCATAATAATTATTAGCATTTTTTTTTTTGCAAAACATCCTCATTTTAAAAATCTTAATTCTTTATCAATAGTTGTGTTTGCTTAAAGATTCTAAAAAATGGATCAATGAATTAACGTATAGTAGCCAACAGGAAGAAATGAGATGTCAAATGTCAAAAATTGAAGAGCACTTGTTCACACATAAAACTAAAAATATTTTTGTTAAAAGGGTGTTAACGGTCACAAAAGTTGTCGTATTATGAAGCCAGTGATTCAATACTATAGTGGAAGTGTTATCCTCACAATCAAACAGGATTAAATGTAGAAAAAAGCGAAAAACGATATCTCATATTATAATCAGCGAAATTGAACTACCCCCATTTCATATAAAACAGGAATAAAATCACAGTTCTTTCAAAATTTAAGAAGCTCCAATCAACTAATTCCCAAACCATGGCCTCCTGTTTAAAGTGTGGTAAAACAATCCCAAAACCCGACGAGAAGAACCCAAAAATATCATGCCACGGATGCAAACGAGAAGTCTGTTGCAAGTGCAGTGGGCTCGCCGCTACAGAGTTAAGAGTGATCGTGCTGAGTGCCCCGACACTACGCTATTTCTGTCCAGACTGCGATGCTAGCCTGAGCGAGCTACCGGCACTCAACAAGCTCATCCGAGAACTCAAGGTAGATATCGGTGATCTTCGGCAGGAATGTCTCAGATGAAAAACAAGAAGAGCGAAGCTCTAAACTTAGACCTGGTGGTGGAGGAGCTCGAGGAGAGGAAGATACGAAGTTCCAATGTCATCCTGTATGGAATTGAGGAGTCAACTGCGGAGAACCCAGACCAACGGAAGCAGGCGGATGCGGACAACGTGGAGAGAGCTTTCGCCTCACTGCGGCAGCCGCCGCGCCCCCGCATCCTTATCCGCCTCGGCAAGCCCAATCCGGGCTCCACAACACCGCGACCACTCAAGCTATAATAATAATAATAATAATGCTTTATTTAAGAGAAAGTAGTACAAAAATTATGTCTTAAAAACTACCCAACTAGGTTAATGCCCGTACTAGGGTAGATTCTTTTCTTTTAAATTGAGATGCGCACGTAATTTTATACTGCAATTATAGAACTATGGTGATATTTTACATGTTTATATAATATTAAACATTATACATATATTATTCTCATTTATATATAAATATATACATTTACCTACTTGTATTATTTACATACTATTATTATTTACATACATTTGCATTTACATACACGTATTTATTAGTAATATATATTTGTAATATTAAATTAAATTGATAACGTCGTTTTAAACGAGGATATGTGTAAAGCTCGTTATGGCGAAGGCAAAATTGCCCACCTCAGTGTCGGCGAAGTCAGACCTCACGCCCCAACAAAGAGATAGACTAAAAAAGTTGAGGGAAGAGTTGACAGAGAGAAAAGCAAACGGTGTGGTAAACATCACCATAAAATATGTTAACAACACTCCAAAAATAGTCAATGTTCAAAAAAAGTGATATTACCTAATGTCACCGAACTAACCTTCTTCTATACGAACTTGGCATCACTCACGGCAAAATTTGATCTGTTTCTAATTGAGGTAAATAAACATAGACCTACCTGTATAATAATAACGGAGACTCACTTAACATCGAGCATACAAAATAGCATTGTAGATATCTCTGGATACACGTTGTTCCCGCGAGACAGAGGAGGAGGAATAAAGTGGGGCGGAGTGGCTAAATAAAATCCTGGGGTGACGGGTTCGCCAGTTGTAGTCGATACCACTCAACCTATGAGGCTGAACAATCTAATACAATAACAACAATCTAATAATATTACACGCATCAAAATTTCTTTACTCCTTCCATGCAATGTTGGTCCGATGGCATTGGACTGTTTACTTTTTTTCATTTTTATAATTCTTTTTTTAACATGTAAATATTGTCACGCAATCTTTGCGATTAATTGATAAACAATGGACTGTGAATGCTTAAATTAGCATATTACATTTTTTTTCAAAACAGCACTCTAACTCAAGTCGTCTGATTATTGCATAACAGAGATTACAAAATAAGACATACGACGTGACGTCGTGACGTACTTAGACATACGTAGTCTATACTAATATTATAAAGAGGTAAAGTTTATGACGTTGTAGGAAGTAATCTCTGGATCTACTGAACCGATTTTGAAAATTATTTTACCAATAGAAATCCACATTATTTGTGAGTGTCATAGGCTATATATTAATCCGAAAAATGAAAAGACTTTTTCGTGGTAGTCGGATTTCCAAAGTAAGTCGGAAAAAACGGTCGAACGAAAACGTTTCTAACTAACGCTGCCTTAACTTTTTTTTATTTCTATTTTATTTTATTTCTAGAAACATACAGCGCATACAATTGGCAAACGTGTGCATAAACATAATGTAGAAAAAAAGAAAAACATTACGCCGATAATCGTTTCCTACGAAAGTAACAGATTTCCGCATATTACACATTTGGATTTCAGCATATTACAATTAAAAAATAATTGTAATTAAACTAAGTTCATATTAAATGTTAAATTAATATAGAAAACCGAAGGGAGAGGTAGGGAATTGGAAGTGATTAGGAAGAAGGAGTTGGACGATGGTATGTGTATATGTATACAGATATAAATAAAGATATAGATAGGTCGTATAGTGGATATATAGATACAGATATTTATTGATGTTTATAGATATTTAACGATGAGAGATATATGATTAAGTCCTAGTGAAAAGTTGTAGAGCTTGATAATTGCTACAAAAAAGTCAGCGACAGCATATGTCTAAATTTTATATTTAAGTCACAAAAACTAGTTTTTAATATTAAAAAAATAATTTAAATCGTTAGGTCATGTTTATGGTCATATTATCGACAATTATGAATTCATATCGAAATAAGTAAATTTATCGTCTCAAGTGTTTAAAACAAAAGACTGCATATATTTTCACTTTTACTGCATAAATGGTTAAAGAGATAAGACACTCACAAATAAGCCACTCACAAGAAGACACTCACAGATAACGGTAATATAGTCAAATTGGCATGCAAATACATACATACATATGCAGTAAAAATATAACCCTTCATTTGGCAGTCAGGAAATAAATCATAGCACTCATTACTAACCAAACCGCACTCATAATTTCATCACAAGTAAAAAGTTTCACCGCCCAAGTGGGCACGGGTCAGCTAGTATGTCATACGACGATACGATACGGCATACAAAATAAGACATACGACGTGATGTCACGCATGGACCTTACTCTTTAGGGCGTTTTCACTGCGTTTTTGGAGTTAATTTTCCCTCTATAAAATTTATTCTATTTCCGAAAAATGTGGAAGTTAGCTGTAGCAAGTTCTTCGCACTCTGGAGTGTCCATGAGCGATTGGGATGATATTACGATAATTGAAAATCCGGCATATACCGTATGACCTTTGCTCTCACATTCTTAGACTATAGGGTAGCAGGACTTCAGAAGTTCTGCATTTTTGCGACTGCTTGCTGTGAAGTGTGTGGTCGTACAGAAGCAATGGCGAAGAGAAGCAATGGCGAAGAGATTGACAACGCACGCTTGTTTAGTTGCGACCTTTGCCATAATTTTGTGTCGTTCTTGACTGGGAGTTAATGGGCCCTTGCTGAGTTGGCCACGAAGACCCATTCTGTTCAGGGGTGGTCACACTCACGGGTCAACACCTATTCGACGGCCTCCAAGCATGAAGTTCGAGCCTGGGTAGGAATCAACCTTCTGGCGCTCCTGGACGGTCTGCGCACCGTGCGGCGTAAGCCAATCGATGCGCACTCTGATTAACAGTCGGGGGAGTCTGAAAGCAGTACTGTTTCCTATAGAGCGAGGGTGGTTTCGGGCCTTACGGCGACTGCTCTCGAAACGACCATCGGCTACCCGATCCTGGGTGAACAGCCGGGCAAAGGATGCCGTGATCCGCGATAGATTCGGTAAACACCGTTTCACCGCGGAGAGGACCGCGCAAGCGACCTCGAACTCGTAACCAATTGAGAGACCGACGTAATCTGGTCACAATTGGAAGTAAGGGCGTGAGTGTCGGCCCGCCGGGTAATCGTTAAAACTTCCTGAGGTGACGTGCTCGTCCGCTGTAGTCGACAACCCAAGTTGTCGTTCCTGACTGCACATACTTGCAAGGAGTTAATGGGCCCTGTTGTGATTTGGCCACTAAAACCCAGTCGTATAGGGTCGGTCAAACGCTCGGGTCAACACTCATCCGGCGGCCTCCACGCAGAAGTACGAGCCAGGGTAGAAAGCTGGCCTGCGGGCCAGTCTTCCCTAGAAGTCAACCTTCGTTTGCTTCTGGACGGTTTGCACACCGTGCGTCGTAAGTCAATCGATTGCGCATTCCGACTAACAGCCGGGGGAGTCTGGAAACAGTAATGTTTCTTATAGAGCGGGGGTAGTTGTTAACCTTACAGAAACTGCTCTTGAAACGACCATTCGGCCACACGATCCCGGGTGAAGAGCCGGGCAAAGGATACCGTGGTCCGTGATAGATTCGGTAGACACCGTATCACCGCTACGTAAGGGAGAGGACCGCGACACCTCGGTCCTATAACCAGTCAGGAGGCAGGAGGTATCCTGAAAATTAATTCCAGACGGAGATATCCTTCTAAACTTGCAGTTAAGGAGCGAGGCTACCCGGTGTGTGCCTTTCCCGGTGCCTCGCCGTAAGGCTTTGGCCACGGACGGGCGAATGGCGTAACTTGACAGTGGATCGCTTTTGTCCAAGTCTTCTGCGCTCACCTCACGGGAAACAGAACGATCCAATATCGTTAAAACTTCCTAAGGTGACGGGTTTGCCCGTTGTAGTTGATAGCTCTAGTTGTACATATTTGCGTTATCTGCTGTGTCAGATCATAAAGTAGGTACTGCAATAATTATTTGCAGCACATGCACAGGATCTCATATAAAAGAATAACAGTAATTACCACGTTACCGTGATTACCACAGGCATTATTATCCAAGCAATAAACGACGAAAAGACAGATGAATAACTCGTTAATGTATGTTAATTATATTTTACCATTGAACTTTTTCACAAAAAAAAAATACGTGTGGCACTCGGGGACTGCCGCGGTAAAGCTATTGCATAGCATTTTTAACAACTTATGCAAATATAATTATTTATTTATTTTATTTTTTCTGATATCAGATAACTGCGCTCTATCGGAAAACGTTAAAATTATTCCGAATCTTTTGCGGCTGCGGAAGCAAATGACTCGGAATAATTTAAACGTCTTCCGATAGAGCGCCGCGCACGAATTTTTTATTCGATAAAGCAAAAAAACCGGATTATTCGAAAAAAAAACGTAGATAAAAAGATAGATAATTAAATTATCTTTAAAATGGTGCAGGTTTCATAATAATACGCCAGATAGTATTTGCGTAGTAGTCGTTTTTGTGTTCGGTTAGACCTAATTTCGCAAATTAATTACACTATGTAATATAAACAAAATCTAAAATATTCAAACCTAAGAATATTACGAAAATGTTCTTGTTTGACATATATTTTTTTCGAATCGTAAGCAGTACTCGTTTAGACGTAATTATCAGTTTAAAATCATTAATTTTCGATAAGAAATTTCCTCATTCGGTCGCCGCGCTGGCCTAGGCCCGCGATAAAAGCTATGCAATAGCTTAAAAGTTTTTTTATAAAATCGAAGACTATTGCGGTTGTTTGACATTATAAATAGGATAGAAAACGAATTTACCGCGTGAAATTTGTAGCACCCGACGTTTCGGTGACGTTGCAGCCGCCGTTGTCAAGGGTAGACTGAATAGCTGTCAATCCGTTGTTTTGCGGGTAGGCCGCATACCGCTGCCGCCACTGCGTAGGTTATAACGGTGGTGGGGGGCTGGGCTCGGAGCGCGCGAATTTTTAAAATTAGTCTCGCACACAACACTCACTGTATCCTGTCTTACGTCTTTGCGTTCGGCGTTCGGCGGCGGGATCATTTTAAGAAGAGGGTTCCACGTAGAAGAGAGTTTGTAACCGTCGTCTCTATTAAAGTTCGGGGTTCTTCTTATGTCAATGGCTTCCCGGATCATGCGAGGAAAGTAGAATTGTTCCTTGGATAGCACAATGGGATTTTGAAACTGCATCCAGTGGTCACTTCCGCTATCCAATATATTTTCGCAGATCGCCGATTTTTCACGCTGAACGTTTTTAACGGCTTTGATGTGTTCTGTCAGTCGCGTGGCTATGGGCCGTTTCGTTTGTCCAACGTAGGCTAGACCGCAACTGCATTCGACTTTATACACGCCCGGGGTTTGCAGTAGTATTACATCCTTTACAGGCCTCAAAAATCCTTTACAGGCCTGTGCTACAAATTTCACGCGGTAAATTCGTTTTCTATCTTATGTATAATATTTTGACAATGTATTCTATATAATATATTAAATTTTATATTACTTACCATATATTTTATTTAATAATGCTTCTGATATTTTTCTTAGGACTTTAATCTTTCTTTTATTTAATCTTTCTTTGTCTTATGTTTTCTTTTTCATGACTTCCTTTTTTTAATTTTTAGTGTTAAGTCTATTCTATTTGTCCAACTCAATTTAACGGAATTTTATGTTCAATTTTATTGCTGGTTTTATAAAGATATTATTGGTTTTATAATGGGATTAGGATTCATTTTTTTTAAGACCACATTTCAATGTAAATTAGTTACATAAGCATTTTGCTACAACGTTTGAATAATTTATTGTAATATTAGATCCCTGTCCACTCTAGAACGGGTTAGTCCCAGTTGGATGACAGAATGGAATAAACATGAGTTTAAGGTTTTGTTATTCGATTCCTCTTATTTTTGTAACCCAAATCAAGGATTTATAGAAGTTCAAGTTCAAGTTCTTTATTGTGTGAATTATTAAAAAAACATACAAGGTTTAAGTAACAAACTGCCCAGAGAGCATACAACATTTCGTTTTAGAAGAAATTTCATAAAGTAGAAGCTATATAAGGCGCAATCAACAAGCAGTAAAACTAAAACCATCAACAATTAAAATAATCAATATCAGAAATGATCAAACAAAAGCAATAATCATCCATAATCAGATATTCAATCAAACTAATTTTTATAATGTTTTGTCCAAGAGAAATCTAAATACATTGTAATTATATTTAAATATAAGATACCATATAACTAAAACAATCAATAAAATAATTAATTAAAGCTAAAACAATCAACAGATGAAATGATCAGTATACGCATTACATTAAAATAAAGGGGCTGTGAAAAAGTCATTCATAATTGTTGATAATATGACCAATAAACATGACCTAACGATTTAAATTATTTTTTTGATATAGAAACTACTTTTAGTGACTTAAATATAAAATTTAGACATATGCTTTTGCTGACTTTTTTGTAGGCATTATCAAGCTCTACAACTTTTCTCTAGAACTTAATCATATATCTCTCATCGTTAAGACAGCGTTCGTTAGAAACGTTTTCGTTCGACCGTTTTTTCCGACTTACTTTGGAAATCCGACTACCACAAAAAAGTCTTTTCATTTTTCGAATATATAGCCTATGACACTCACAAATAACGTGGCTTTCTATTAGTAAAAGAATTTTTAAAATCGGTTTAGTAGATCCAGAGATTTCCTACAACGTCACAAACTTTACGTTTTTATAATATTAGTATAGGTAGATGGCATTCTATTACTCTGTATTATTTCTGTTATATAATCAGCCGCTATGAAAATGTGATATATGGCACTATCACATTTTCATAGTTATTATTGCTATCATTGGTTAAATTATTGGGTTTTTATAATCAGCAGTCCTTTACAAAAAAGAAAACATTTATAATCGATGCTATTATATTAGGCCAAATATTATGCCATTGTTCCTCTACGCCATTTGCATGTTGCCAGCGTAGAAGGGTTGCCAAAACGTCTTGTAGCATTCTACAATCTAATAATAACTAATCCTGTTGCATCCCTCTCAGCATATCATGACTGCTTCCATTCGAAAATGGCCTACGGTATACTATGGGGAAACTCCACTGATAGCTCTCGAATATTTATACTCCAAAAGCAGGCAGTAATAGCCCTCGCGGGACTAACGCGAAATACTAACTGCGTTCCGTACTTTAAAAGATATAAAATATTAACTATGGCAGC
This sequence comes from Micropterix aruncella, assembly GCA_944548615.1. Taxonomy (NCBI): domain Eukaryota; kingdom Metazoa; phylum Arthropoda; class Insecta; order Lepidoptera; family Micropterigidae; genus Micropterix; species Micropterix aruncella. The sequence continues at coordinate 11,609,123 of OX155975.1, read as the reverse complement.
TGAATATATTCTTCGGTGCCTATTTTATGCGAGAACCAACGTCACAAAACGTGAACTAAATGGTGGTCACCACACCCATGACACTTGCCACCGGTTATAGTGCATCTAACACAGACACAAAAATCATTTCATTACGTTAGTTTTAAGCTTTATAACTGCCTCCCTCTCCAAACTATAATAGACACCTGGAGTTAAAACTATTCGAGAGTTTTATAAAAAGAAAATTGGCATCGACACATGCTTTCTATACGTTGGACGAGTTCTACAGCTATGCTGAATCGTTTGTAGTCTAAATAATATTTGTAGGTATATTAGATTGCATCTGTAGGTATATCAGAGGGCATGAAATGTTAGTTTACAATATTGATAAGATTTTTAAAAATATACGCTTCAGGCGTTTTAGTTGTTAAGTTGACTATTCAAAAGGTATTATTTCCAAATTATGTTGGATTTTAATTAGTGGATCATTTAACATTTCTTTATATATTTTTTTGTTTTGTCAAGTTTTTTATTGTTTTTTTTTAATGCAATTATTTTTATTTTATTTTGTTACGTCTTTTAACTTCACACTATTGTCAATCTTTATTTTTCTACTTTGGTTTTTTATTTTTAAATTTTACATTTGTAATTTATCTAATATAAATTTTTTGACGATTTCACCAGATTGGGTATCTACCTATGCTTGTTTTAGATACCTAGAAGCTGAAGTTGTTTCTTAGTAGATCTACTTCCTGCTATTATATCGTTTCCACTGCTTTAATTGATTGATCACAAAAAAAACCCGCAATAAAAATATTTTATGGTCATATCCAACGTTTCCATATGTTTTATTCATTTAATCAATCCAAATATGTTGCAAATGTCGTCAAATGAAAATGGAAATCAGGCAATCTGACGCTGTAAAGATATTAATCATATTAATTTCACATTCTTAGTTAGGCCATTGTGTCCTATCTTGAGGTTATCTTTTATTTATTTATTTTTATGTGATTTGAATCATCGATTCAATTTATACTTCGATTACTGGAAGTTTACCTATTCTTTCTTTCGTCGAATCCAGTGGTGGGTGTTTCGGTTCGTCAAATATTATATTCGTTCTTTATTCTAAGTATTTAATAAAAATTTATCGAACTTTTTTCTATTTTAAACTAGCTGACCCGGCGAACTTCGTACCGCGCATCCTTTGCGATGCCACGCTCAGAAAGCGGAGTCAATGGGCTCGGCTCATTTGAAGCCCCTCTAAAGGCTGATTGCCCAGCGTCACGTGCCTTGGACAATGCCCGTCGAGTAAATAACACAGAATGCTTAATCGTCCTTAACCGCCCTATCTATAAGAACGTACGTGATACCTCCGCTATATTATCGCCTGAACGCAGCAATCCGTATCCCGTATGTTCAAGTACAAAAAAAGAAAAACATGTAAGAAAAAACCCGAAACCCACAAAGCGTACGTGATAGGTCAAATTGTTCCTACGGTTCTAAATACAAACAAGGGTCATAACAACGGGTCTATGAAGGAAATAGAAATCAGTGAGGGCGCTCACGGGGCATTGTGGCCTGAACAAACACATGTACAACCTCAAGCTCCGTGACACAAAAATGTGCAGGCTCTGCCAAGAGGCAGAGAAAACTCCCCTGCACCTCATGTGCGAGTGTGGCTCGCTGATGCGAAAAAAATACACTCACTTGGGTGGTCATTGCCTCCAACCTGAGGAGGTAAAACAATCTGGCGCCAAAAGCCTGTTGCGGTTCCTAAATGACAGGCGGCTTAGCGCAGAATTATAGTAGGTGGCGAACACAATAGATCAGCAATGGTCGCAGTGTTACAAGGCTCATAAAGACCTTAGAAAACAAAATATTGCACTCTCTATCGCTGTTGAACAACATCTTTATATAAAAAAACTTTAGTTCACATTGCTATTAAAGCATGATTTTTAGTGTTTTTTTTTAATATATATGTTTTTTTCATTCTAGTGTTTTTTAAATACTTATAAATATGGACAGTATTTACCGTTATTATATCGCCGGTTACATGTCATTTTTTTAACCAGTACGCGGACCGAGAGAGGGCGCTATGAAATTAATATTCAGATAAAATCAGTCCTTGGCTGCTTGCTGGGAAAGTCGTTTTTTATGTAAAGTCGTAGGAACATAATAAAAGAAATAAACTGGAATTATTAACATATTTATTATCGAAGTGAGGAACGGGATATAGGGACAAGCAAGGGGCCGGTTAAGATGGGGAGGGGGGAGGGTGGAGGGGGAGGGTGGGGGGGGGGGGGGGGGGAGGGTGGGGGGGGGGGGGTATTCATACGTTAAATAAATCTCTCTTCATAGATTTTTCAGTCCCGATAAAGTTTTCAGGTCATCTCCGGAGCAAAGGTACAGAGTTCCATATTTGGGCCGCCAGCATTGCAAATGATTTGGACATGAAAGTTGATAAATGCTGAGGTATAGCCAGCGATAGATTTTTGTGAGAGCGTTAGGGAAGACCATGGGATGAAAGCGGAGAGATTAGATTTTACGAATAAGAAGGCATGTTTTCTTGAAGAACACGAAAGAGTTGAGTTAATATTTAAAAACCCCGACTTCGTTTGTTTATTTGAAAAGCTTTATTGCACACACGATAGAGTACAATGTGTTGCGCCTATTGCCAAGTGGCAATATCTTCCGACCATATAATGCCAGGGTTATTGTGACTAAAGGTTTATCAACAGGCAAATTGATTTACAAGTCATAAATGAATACATTTACTTAATAGTCATCATAGTATAAAATATCAAACAGTGATTAGTAACGAATGCCAACTCGATATCGAACGGACGAATGGAATATAAGGACAAGTAATGGAGACGGGAGGGGAGAAGGGGATTTCACGAGTTGAGTAAATGTCTGTTTAGAGATTTTTTAAACCCGCTCAGGTTTTCAAGTTGTCTTATGGGCGAAGGCACGGAATTCCAGAGTCGGGCCGGCTGCACTGCGAAAGACCCGGACATGAAAGTTGATGAATGAGAGCGCAATGGAAGGCCATGGGATGAAAGCGGAGAGAAGAGATTATACAAATAATTAGGCCTGTTTGACTCTAGTACACGGAAAAGTAGGGCGAGTATGTGAAAATCCCGACATTGTCTTACGTGAAGCCACTGTATTTGTCTGCGAAAGGTTAATACGTGATCAAACTTCTTCAGGGAATAAACAAAGCGAATACACGCGTTTTGAATCCTTTCTAGCTTATCGAGTAGTTCTTCATTCGTCTAATGGGGTGCCACTCCATTTGCTTACGAATGGGCGATACACATATCGATCACTATCAAATCCCACATAGACTTCTAATTAGTCACAATCAAACTTCTTCAGCGAATAAAAAATCCGACTACCATACATCAATCAACGACAAATTTTAATCTAACGAGCATGGTGTGTCATCTAGCGTTGATCAATAGAACTTTCAACGTTTTAGATACTCGCTGTATCGAAATAATTCAACGCGTAACTAACAGATGGCGATACTTTACAGAAAAATTAAATATTAATTCATCATTAAAGCTTAACCCCTCAAATGTGAGGAGTCCCTTAAGGGATGCCTTGGCAAAATGTATACAAAATGTATATAAATTTATATAAATGTAAATATACAGAGGGTAAGTATTGTGAACGCACTTCTGTGTGTATGTTCGTGTGTGTGTGTGTGTGTGTGTTCCTCCACGATAGCGTCCAAACACTTCATCCGATTGTGCAGAAATTGGAATGCAGGCATCCTTTGCTCATGGAAAAGAGTTTTAAGAAATTATAATCAAAATCGGTTGTCATACTACCTCGAAATATTGGACATAAAGACTTGAAATTCGATGATAAACAGATGCCTTGTTGGGCCAAAACCACATTGTGAAATTGTGGTTGGAATATATTATATAGAAACGGCACAAATCATTATATTAAACTCTGCAATATTTAGAAAAATACCACATCATATAGGAAAAATAACATTTTAAAACGACGAAAAATACTACAAATTTACATAGTAGACAAATAGTATTAAAATATTACATAATACGAAGAAATGTATTTGCGTTTTTATTTGAACACATTCACTATCGGGGGAAGGAGGATAAACCCGGGGGAGGGGTTGGCAAGCGGGGGCGAGGGGGCTTGTCTACTTGCCGGGAAATCTTGGGGTGGTCCAACCGGCTTTTTGTTGTTTTATTTATTTATTTATTTATTTATTTCGGGAAACATACAGCGCTTCATTAATTATTACTAATTATTCTAATACACAGTTTCGCTGGCCGATTAATTGTTTCCTACATTATTTTCTTATACGGTAGATCAAAAATTGCATTGCACTAAATTAAATTAAATTAAATTGCAATTGAACTATTGTAAGGATAGGAAAGGAGAGGGATGGGATATATGTAGGATAGGATATAGATATTCAAATTATATTCACTGTGTAATCACTTCCTAGACGCCTAGTGAGCTAAGGACAGCTTCGCTGAATTTAGGTTGATTCAGGTAAAAAATGTCGATATCTTCGAATCGTCTATTATATGTGGTCATCAAGCGGTGCATAACAGAGTTTTGGGCGTAACTAGTGTTCACACGAGGGATTTCGAACGTACGAGGAGAGCGAACCCTTCGTGGCGGAACCAACAACGACAGTTTCTTTACCAAATGAGGGCTATCAATTTTGTTATGAATTATTTTATGCAATAATATCATATCAGCCGCTGTGCGGCGGTCTTCCAGTATTTAGCTGGACATTTCCTGGTCAGTATTTGACTGGCCAGCATTTAACTGGCCAGTCAAATAAATACCAGTGTAGGTACATTGCAGCATCGCTAAGGGTTAAAAAATCGTTTATCCATGCCAGCCATGTATCTATGCCATGCTTACTGAGCATGGAATTGTTATTGAAATCGATTAAGCATGCATTTTTGTATGCCTACGTATATAATATTATGAATTAAATAATAGATTCCCGTCTGATACGATGTCGTTTTCATGGTTGGCTGTGTTTTGCGTGTTAAGCGTAGCCGCAGCGTCCCGTCAAGTACTGCCGAGAGAAGGTCAAGATCAGACCGCGAAAGAATTATCCACATCGACGGAGGAACCTTTCCTAATGGTATCCAAAGGGTCGGGAGAATCCGCGGAAAATTATGAAGACAAAGAGCAAGAGTGCCGATGGACGATGTATCAAGGACCACAACACAGAATGACGCTGTTTTCGTCCGACTCAGGGTCGCTCCATAATGTGATCGCTTGCAAAAACGTGAAAGGAATGTTTGGTTACCTAAGCAGAGATGGAATGACATGTAGATACGTGAACGGAACCCAAATCGATAGCTCGGAGAAATTTATGGTTGGTGACATTTCGATATTTATTTATTTTACTAGCTGACCCGACAGGCGTTGTCTGGACATTAAAAAAAAAATTGTGATCCTTTTGTGGATATTTCATTTCATTTTCTTACTCCAACGAGGTGGATGGAGACAGAAGCCCATCCATCCACCACCCGAGCAGTTATAACGACTATAGTCGTTTTTTCTGCCCGAGCTTAATAGTATATCCAAAGATCAGAAGCTTCTATCCCCATCCGATCCCTCAAGGAGTCATTTATTTATTCGTTTCATAATTACATTTTTTTCTTTTTTTTTACATTTTACATTTACATACATGTATTTACATTACATTTCATTACATAGTTACAATACGTATTATATAAAACAAAATTCAAAAAATAAAAAAATATATATTTTAAATATTTTGGGAGGTGGTAGTGCATAAGTTATAAATTAAGCAGCATTCGCAAACAGCAGCAAGAAGAGAGTGGGGACAGGACGAGCTTGGTACGGTGGCACGGGCACACCCGTTAGGGAGAGAAACAATACTAACAGAGTTTAATTTAAAGCTGCACCGGCGTTTAAAACCGGCTCAGCGCGGAGGGCAGCATCTGTTTCATGGAGACGGCAAGTCACTCGCACCTAGGGGGGGAGTGCCCTGAAGTCTCAGTTCTTCTAGCCGCGACGCCCAGTGCGCCACGAAGATACGAAATGCCGCAAAGCACTCCTTGCTACTGACTAGGTCAGAATACCAAATGGGATATCCACTTATGTGGTCACACATCGGGTCCAGCAGTTCTTCCCTGGCATACGACAGTAACAAGCACGACCATAGTATATGCTCTGCAGTCTGATGACCACCACCACACACACACCAAGGATCTTCGGCGAGACCTAAGTCAAAAAATTTGGCCCTGAAGTCACCGTGGCCCCCGACCATTTGTGTAGTGTGATAGTCAAACCGCAAGAAATTACCGTTCCGCAACCTGATGTGGACCGCCGGGAAGAAACAGTGAGTTAAGCGGCCTTTGGAACTGGTATTCCACCTTTTGTGGATATGTGAAAAGCTATTAAAATATGTAAACAAAAGAAAAAATCAGTTGTGTCAACCCAAGACTTTCCCGTCAATCATACGATCCCCCCCCCCCTCCTCCCGCCGCGCCGAACCCCTCAACCCCCCTCCCCAAACTCCCTTACCTCTAACTCCCCTTCCCAACCCCCCTTCCTAATCCCCCCCTACTCCACCCCCCTCACCCCTTTCCCAAACCCCACAACCCCAACTCCACCCCCAACCCCAAACTTGTGATTGCTTGGTTGGACTAAAAAAAGAACTACCTAATACGCCGGTGAAAAATGCATGTGACGTGAGGTTGGGTTTCGTTGTTTCCGACGTTTTTTTTACAGTTGATTCCAAGTAAGATATCTTGGCATTTTGAAGTATAGCAGCGTCTGGGCGAAGTCATCATTCTGGCACATTTCAAAATACAGATCAATACCGAAATAAATAAATTTGAATATGAATAATTTAACTACATTTGTTTGATAAAACGCAAAATACCACAAAAGTAGAAAAATGTTATTTTATTTTAATTTATGCTGAAATGCGTTTTTCCGGATTTTTCTTAAGATCTTGGGGCTCCCTAGACGATCAAGCATGCTTGACAAGCTTTGCGTCGCGGGCAGGGAGGGGATCGTAAACCGCAGGAAATATGCAAATATTTTTTTGTAATATTTACCAAAAATGCCTAATTTTGTTGTTTATTTTATTTTATAACAGGGAGTCACGTTAATTAGACGTAATTTATTTATGAATGACGTGACTCCCTGGTATAAAACTACAAAATTAGGCATTCTTCGTAAATATTAAAAAAATATATTTGCATATTTCCTGGGATTTACGATTCCCTCCTAGCCCGCGACGAGATGCTTGACAAGCATGCGTGTTCGTCTAGAGAGCCCCTAACAGATTTTTTTGAATTAAATACATTTGATTAAAATATTTCTATCCCGAGAGCTTAGCGATCGAAACTAAAAGAGAATTTAAACAGCTGGAGGTCATAAAATTAAAAAAAAACATCAAGGATACGCTGATAGGCCACCCTTTCTATAATCTGGCCGAATTTGAGGGCCATGATTTTTCAAATATTGAGCCCATTTAAATTACTTAAAAAGTAGAGCCTAATTGTGTGATTATTTTATATGGTCTTATATCTGTACTTTTAGTTTAAAATGCATAACGTAGATTTAATTTCATTATTTAACATTTTACTGACAATTTGAATATTACAATGAATAATTTTACTACGTATCTTTTCGAATTACTAACTACTTCAACTATTAGGCTTCTACTTTGATTATTTATATTTATAGTTTGACAATCTAGTAGGTAGTTAATTCTTGATACATATGTATGTTCAGTAAAGAGTAGTAACGAAACTTACTGCCTACCCCAATTATTTTGACACGTCCAAGAGCGGTCTTTAGCCGTCAATTAGACACGGCGAAAATGTAATGTAATGTAATGTATCAACCTTATATGTCGTTCCTATTCAAAAAAAAAGTATTTTGGATATCCATCGTTCGAATCGTGAGTGAATAAGCATTTTCAGTTTTCCCGAATTTTCCAATGTTATAGGCAACTTTTCCAAATTTCCTTACCGTTAGCACCTTATTTCAACTATTACAAACATTGTATTCCTCCACAATAGCACCCAAATGCTTCATCCGATTGATCTGAAATGCAAGCAATATTGTGGAATGCAAGCATCTGTGCGTGTGTGTGTTTATTCTTCCACGATAGAGCCCAAACGCTTTGATTCATTTGATTGAGCTGAAATTCAAGTAACATTTTGGAAGGCAAGCATCATTGTGAACGTACTTCTGTGTATCTGTGTGTGTGTGTGTGCGTGTGCGTGTGTTTACCTACACGATAGCGCTAAAACGTTTCATCCGATTGACCTGAAATGGAGGCATCATTTTGGAATGCGAGCATCATCGTGAACGCACTTCTCTGTGGGTCTCTGTGTGTGTGTGTGTCGGTGTGTGTATTTCTCCACGATAGGCGCCCAAACGCTTCATCCGCTTTAGCTGAAATGCATGCATTATTTTAGAATGCAAGCATCATTGCGAACGCACCTCTGTGTGCCTGTGTGTGTGTATATTCCTATACAATAGCACCCAAATGTTTCATCCGATTGAGCTGAAATGCAAACATCATTTTGGAATGAAAGCATCATTGTGAATACACTTCTGTGTATGTGTGTATGTGTGTGTGTATGTGTGTGTGTGTATTCCTCCACGATAGCACCCAAACGCTTTATCCGATTGAGCTGAAATGCAGGCAACATTTTGGAATGCAAGCATCATTGCGAACGCACTTATGTGTATCTGTGTGTGTGTGCGTGTGTGTGTCTGTTTCTCCACGATAGCGCCCAAACGCTTTATTTGATTAAGCTGAAATGCAAACAACATTTTAGAATGCAAGCATCCTTGCGAACGCTGTGTAACTCTGTTTGTGTGTGTGTGTGTACGCGTATCATGTGTATGTATTCCTCCTGGATAGCGCCCAAACGCCGATAGAATCAGAAATTACCAAGTCTTCTACGTTCACATCACGGGAGACAGAATGATCTAATATCGTTAAAACTTCATTGGGTGACGGGTTCTCCCGTGTTAGTTGACAGCTCCAGTTATGTTGACGGCTTTGCTAGTTGTGGCAAACAACACTCCACTCCACTTACAATTACTACTACAACAAACACGTTTTTGACAGGTTTTGACCGGCTGCCGGGACGTGTTGTTCTACAACTCGTTCGACCCTCGCAACTACAGAGAGCAAGGGATCGTCGCGTCAAGGGAGCTTCAAAACTACATCTGCAGAGCCTTCGACACGGACTGCTTCGTCTTGGGTTTCATCGAGAAATCTACCAATATCTGCTTCGCAAAATGCTTCAAGCACAATGCCATATGCAGCCATCACACATTCCAATACTTGATCATGGACGACACGGCGAAACCATCAAAAATTAAAAAAACACCCTTGAGGAATGATAAAAATATCGATAACAAATTTACTAGAGATAGCTTTCAAAAATATTGTATAGAAATTCAAGCAATAATGCCAGCTCATATACAAGTCAGAATTAGGGAAAATAAAAAGAAAATATTTAATTTTTAAAATGTTTTTATTAAAAATAAACTGATATTCAAAATAAGTTCGTTATATTACACTGCCGAGCACTATTCATTCTTTTATCCGACTCCATTTTTTTAAAAGTGCAGCAGCCATGTCATGGTGATGTGTGTACGGCCCCTGTCTATATAGGAAGACTGAGCGGAGACTTCAGAGAATGCAAAATGCCTGCGCAAGATTTTGCTTTAGGATTCCTCCGCGTCATCATGTGTCACCATTCCTTGCAAAAGCTTCCATGTTGAATATGAGTAAAAGAAGGCAGCTCCATCTTGCGACCCTTGTACTCAAGGTAGTACGCAATAAACAGCCGCGATATCTTTACAAGATTATGACGTGGTCCCGTAACCGGCATGTCCATTCAACACGGGCACGTGAACAACTTGCTATAATACCCAAGCACAAAACTACACATTTCCAGTGCAGCTTTTCGTATTATTCTGCGGTTGTATGGAATCGGTTGGGAATGGCTTTGCGATCGAAATCAATTGCAGTATTTAAGGACCACTTTAAAAGTTTATTATTAAAGGAAGATATTTAGATGTCATAATTTGATTTTATTTTAAAATAACTATTGCTAATTGGATTATTACTATTGTCTTCGTTTATTTATTAATTTGTAACCTGATTATTTAATGTTAAATATTTTGATTTTTATTATTTTTGATTTATTATATGTAGATTATTAAATTTATGTAATTACGTTATTTTCTTTTAATATCATTTGATGTTAAATATCTTGATTTTGATTATTTCAATTTGTGTATTTATTTGATTATGATTATTTGGATTTTTTGTTTTAAGATTTATTTGATTAGGTTATTTTATTTTAAAAATCATATACCTATGTATCAATAATTAATAGGTGTGTCCTGAAAACCAGGATAAGAGATATCCTGAGGATACCCCTAATTTGCAGCGTTTGTAGCTTTATTTCATAGTCTTTGTCTATCTATAGTTTTAATTTTTAATCTGTGTGTTCTTGTTTTTTTTTTGTATATGTTTTTATAACAGCTGCAAATAAATAAATAAATAAATAAATAAAATACTTAGAACGGGTTATTACAATTGAATGCGTATACAAAATTTTATGTATGTGCTGTTGACCGTTGAGGAGTTTCCTCGTTGGAAGCCAACCCATATGCCGCAGTCCATGGTGAAACATGGGCTGTCGTAATTGAATACCTATACAAAAAGAAATATCTTTGCTGTTGACCGTTGAGGAGTTCCCTCGTCGGGAGCCAAGCCTAGGTGCGGCAGCCATGTCATGATGAAACTTAGAACGGGCTGTCATAACTGAATGAGTATACAAAATTTTGGGTCTGTGCTGTTGACCATTGAGGAGTTCCCTCGTCGGGAGCCAACCCAGGGTGTAGAGTCAGGTCATGCTTACCATAAAAATAAATGAATTGTCATCGAAATTGAACCAACATGTAAATTTTCAATTTCATATGATAAAATTCTCAATTCCTAAGAGGAGTTCCCTCAATTCCTCATGGATCCCATCATCAGAACCGGATTATAAAAATGGAACCAATCTGTAAGTATATTCTTTCGACTAAAAAAATAATTTTCCAAATTGGTACATAAATAGCAGAGTTCTGCGAAACAAACATTTTTTAAGCTATTGCATAGCTTTTATCGCGGGCCTACTAGGCCAGCGCGGCGACCGAATGAAGAAATTTCTTAACGAAAATTAATGATTTTAAACTGATAATTACGTCTAAACGAGTACTGCTTACGATTAGCAAAAAATACATGTTAAACAAGAACATTTTCCTAATATTCTTAGCTTTGAATATTTTAGATTTTGTTTATATTACATAGTGTAATTAATTTGTGAAATTAGGTCTAACCGAACACAAAAACGACTACTACGCAAATACTATCTGGCGTATTATTATGAAACCTGCATCATTTTAAAGATAATTTAATTATCTATCTTTTTATCTACGATTTTTTTCGTATTATCCGTTTTTTTTGCTTTATCGAATAAAAAATTCGTGCGCGTCGCTCTATCGGAAGACGTTTAAATTATTCCGAATCATTTGCTTTCGCAGCCGCAAATGATTCGGAATAATTTCAACGTTTTCCGATAGAGCGCAGTTATCTGATATCAGAAAAAATAAAATAAATAAATAATTATAATTGCATAAGTTGTTAAAAATGCTATGCAATAGCTTTACCGCTTTTTTTTCATTAAAAAGATACAACCGAATTGATAACCTCCCCTTTTTTTGAAGTCGGTTATAAAAGTAAATTAATGGAAACATTATATAAATATGCTTATCAAAAATGGTTTGTCTTCTTACTTTCCCGGCAGGGGGAAATTATTGTGAACGCAATTCTGTGTGTCAGTGTGTATTCCTCCACTATAGCGCACATACGCTACATCCTAATGAGCTGAAATTTGGCATGCAGGCATCATTTGGTCATGGCAAGATTTTAAAAGATTCTGGTTAAAATCGATCCACCAAGGGCGCGCTAGTCATAATTCAATCTCGAATTATTGGACTTAAGGCCTTGAAATTCGGTACATATTTATGATTTGTCTTATTGGACATTGGACCGAAAACACATTGTAATATTTTTGGACCGGAAACACATAGTGGTTTGAATATCTCATATACAAATGACACAAATAGTTTAAGAAATCCCTCATATTTAAGAAAATATTACATACATCCTATCGGAAAAATACCATTTGAATACCACGGAAAATACTACAAATATCGTATGAAATTACTACTAAAATACTAAGACAATAGTACTAAAAGACTACAAAAATCTAAAATCTAGAAATATATTCGCGATTTTAATCGAACACATTTACTGTCGGAGGGTTGGGGTTGGATCGTGGGGGATGGGGATGGGGTTGGCACCGGAGAGGGAGGCTTGACGCAGGAGAGGGGTGCTTGTCTACTTGCCGGGAAAGTATTAGGGTGATCCAACCGATTATTTTAACATTGTAGGTAGAGATTTCTTTAAACCACTGTAAATGGCACAAATTATTTTCGCACATAACATAATAAACTATCTGGAACGCGGATATATTATCTACGTAATATTCATTCATTTCATCTGTCATGCCGGACCTGTCTAGCTTAAATTTGCCTGTTTTTCGTCCTCAATTTTGTTGATGTTCCCCTCGTTTTCCATCTTTAGCATAGTTCAAAGTTGTATGAGATACGTATTTGGCGGTTTCTCAAAATTTAACCAAATGACTAGGATAATTAATTGGGGGTTAAAATAGTAAAAAATAAAATTTCATTTCTGTTTTAGTACTTTCTATTTATTAGGCTCAATGAAACAGATGATCGGTTTTAATAACATTTTCCGTATATACAATATTAGATATTATGTATCTATCTTTACGGTTTTTCCAAAACAACTCACAAAGGGAAAAACGGTACAAAAGGAAAAAATAGAGGTATGTCTTTAACCCATTCGAGACCAAATGCACACTGTGTGTGCAATGATATTGAATTGCAATTACCAGTCAGTATGGAATAAGCAGCCGTCAGGAGGACTGGTCTAAAGCAAAAAATATCTTTGAAGCGTGTAAAAATAAATTTTAATGTTGGTTTTGATTTAGCCCCAAAAAATAGTGACCCAAAGCCAGGACCATATGGTAAGAATAGAAAACTGCAAAGAAATATTTGTCGATAATGCTCCAAAGCCGGTAAATATAGACGCACTAATGACTCCTGCCCTGCTTGTGTCGGTAACCCTGATTATAAACTAGAGCTTTTTCTCCGACTCATAGCCTGGTTCAGGCTAAGGCCACATTGTCGTTTTTTCACGCTGCATTTCAGCGTGTATGTGTGTGTGTGTGTGTGTTAGGGTGTATGTGTGCGTGTATGTATGTGTGTGTGGGTGTGTGTATCTGTAGTGCGAATGTGCTTGTGAGTGCTTGTATGTGCATGCTAATTCAATCCGATCTGATAATCAGCTTTTCACGTACCTCCTTAACAAAGGATCGACTATTTTGATGGTTAAATATGTCAATATCGTTAAAGCTTACATCGTATGCATGCATAACATGGATGCATATTGAATTGCGAATGTTTCTACTGCTTCAGAAATTACGGTATCCATTTGCGCCGCGCCGGTAATAGACAGCGTAATTTCGCCTGAAACAAAAAAGTAAACTAGGATATTCATTTTTACATGTATATTTCCTAGATGAACTAAAGGAAATACCAGAAACTTAATATTGTTATAATTTTTTAAGGATTTATAGGAATAAAATCGATTTTAGCCCCTAAAAGTTGTGTTTAACTAGTTAAAAAAATATATATAAAAACATATTTTTTAATTTTTATTTAGTTTCTATAGAAGACAATTTAATATTCTTACATTTTTTTTGGAACAACTCGATTCATCGAGTAGTTTTTTTTTATCACCGGCACAGAACAGAAAAATATGATTTTGAGAAAAATGCGTTTAGAGTTTTCTTTAAAGAACAGTAGTAAGTTTTTTACACTTACAGCAATCTGCAATTATCAGCAAATCCATAAGTTAAAGATTCATGAATAGATTTTAACTTTAGGTTTAAAAAAAAGACATGGTGTTTTTGGCCGTCTAAACAACGCTCCTCCCTTAACCCATTCGAGACAGCACCTATTTTTGGAGACACTTCCCAGAATCCATTTTGTTTACTATTATATTGATCATTTTTTATTAACAAAACATGTTTGCTATAAAAATCAGTCGCTTTGTAACTGCCTTTCTACAAATAATATAAGTTTATGCCGTATGTACACTGTACAGGTTGCTCCTCTAAGTGTCCAGGTAGCTCCTCTAAGTGTGCAGGTAGCTCTTCTATGTGTGCAGGTAGCTCCTCTGGATCGTTTTATTATGAGAGACGGACCGAACACCAGGAGTGCAATGTAAAATAAAATAAAACACATTATTAATATAAATTGAATAACTGTCAAATCCAAAAATAACCATTTAACATAAAATCGTTATTTTTGGTTCAGTAATGAAGAAAAAATATAATCCATAAGTATACCTAAAAAGAAATATTTTTTAAGGAGTAGTAGGTACAAGGTAAGAAATTTCCCTGGAAGGACGATTCTTATTTTTGTTGTGCATAACGATAAAGCTTGAAGCAATTTTCCAAAACTTATTCTCTTAAAAAGATGTTTAGGGAAAATTTCTTAATATAATCTAAGGCGTGTATCCTATTTTGAGTTAAGGCGACCTGATTGGTCGTCGAGTAAGACGAATGGTCAGGCCTTAAGAGAGATTAAGAAAACTGCAAATTAATATTATACGCTTTTCGATCCCTTAGGGGTTGAATTAAGTCACAATAACCATGGCGGTATGGTGTTAAAATATTGCACACCATGTTAATATTGTATTGAACTATTCCTGTATTTATTTGACTGGTTAGTTTGACTGACCAGTATACATCAAAGCATCGCTGTTATAAAATCGATTATCGATGCCATGTATCATGCTATGCTTACTGAGCGTGGAATTTTTATTGAAATCGATTAAGCGAGCATTTTTACATGCCGGCGTATAAATAATAATGAATTAAATAATAGATTCGCCTCTGATACGATGTCGTTTTCGGGGTTTACTGTGTTTTACCTGTTGAGTGTAGCCTCCGCGTCCCGTTACCTACCGCTGACAGAAGGTCTATATCAGGCCACGAAAGAATCATGGTCATCGGCGACAGAACCTTCTCCGATGGTCTTTAAAGGGTCGGGAGAATCCGTGGAATTTTCTGAAGACGAAGAGCAAGAGTGCAGATGGACGATGTATCAAGGACCAGAACAGAGAAAACAGCTGTTTTCATCGGACGCGGCGTCGCTCTCTAACGTGGTCGCCTGCAAAAACATGAAGGGAATGTTTGGTTATCTTAGCAAAGATGGTCTTACATGTACATACGTGAACGGAACCCACATCGATAGCTCGCAGGAATTTATGGTTGGTGATATGTTAATAATTATTTTATGTATTTTTTTATTTATTGTCATCAACAAATATATGGAAATACAAACGAGCTATTTAACCGTTCGGGCGCCAAAAATACCCATAGGTATTTTACGTCGTTCGATAGATTCGCGCGTAGCCCTTTCGGCCGGCGTCCATATATCTATAATCAAAATCAAAATCAAAATGTTCTTTATTCATATAGACACAATTAAATATTATTTTTAATTTATGTTCTTATGATGCGTCCAAGCCTTACTCCCAAGCCGTTTGGTCATTTACATAATCAGATATTGTATAGTATGCTTTTTTATACAATTTTGCTTTGATGGTAGTTTTAATCTTATTTACAGATAGTTCTCTAATAGTATGAGGAAGTTTGTTATAGAAGCGTATACATTGTCCCAAAAAAGAATTGCTTATTTTATCTAGACGAGTAGAACGTACAACAAGGTTATGCTTATGTCTAGTATTAACATTATGGGTGTCGCTTTTTTTTAAACTTGTCATTATTCTTGTGGACATACAACAGATTTTCGTATATATATTGTGATGCAACAGTAAGAATATTTATCTCTTTGAATTTTTCTCTAAGTGAAACTCGAGGACCAAGTTTATATATAGCTCTTACAGCACGTTTCTGTAGTATAAAGATGTTATTGATGTCCGCACAGCTTCCCCAGAGAAGAATCCCATAGGACATAATGCTATGAAAGTAACTAAAGTATACTATTCTTGCTGTATCTACATCAGTCAGCCGCCTTATTGTTTTAACTGCTTAAAAATATTATAAAGAGGTAATATTTGTAAGTTTGTATGTAGGGCAGTGATTCTTAACCTCGGATCGCGACCCAGATTCGGGTCGCGAGAGGTATTGGGTTGGGTCGCGGAAATCCCGAAACGACTTTAAAAAAGTGGTAAAACTTGACTTTTTTAATTGCGAAATTTTTTATTTTGTATTGATAGATCGATCGATGTCACTAAACTAGTATAGTGACATTTATTACTAGTCACAGAACAAGGACTAAAGGCTGTGTTACTTCCATCTATTGTCCGTTCACAATCGCGACATGTTAGTTGTGTTTTAATGGGCGGAAGGGCGCGGGGCGCAAAGCGGCGAGTGCGCGCCATCGCCACCCGTCGGCAACCCGGAAGCCTGTTCTGAGCAATGAAGCTGAAAAAGCCCTGCTACCATTCGCAACTACTTATTTATGTGAAACAGGATTTTCATGCCTTGCTGTTATGAAGAATAAGTACAGGAATAGGTTGGATCCTTAGCATGACACGCGGTGTGCACTTTCTATAAACATAACTCCATGTATACATGATCTTTGCTCAAAAATACAACACCAGGGTAGTCACTAATTATTTTGCTGTAATTTTTAAGCTATTGCATAGCTTTTATCGCGGGCCTAGGCCAGCGCGGCGACCGAATGAAGAAATTTCCTAACGAAAATTAATGATTTTAAACTGTTAATTACGTCTAAACGAGTACTGCTTACGATTCGAAAAAAATATATGTTAAAGAAGAACATTTTCCTAATATTCTTAGCTTTGAATATTTTAGATTTTGTTTATATTACATAGTGTAATTAATTTGTGAAATTAGGTCTAACGGAACACAAAAACGACTACTACGCAAATACTATCTGACGTATTATTATGAAACCTGCACCATTTTAGAGATAATTTAATTATCTATCTTTATGTATCTACGATTTTTTTCGAATAATCCGTTTTTTTTGCTTTATCGAATAAAAATTCGTGCGCGGCGCTCTATCCGAAGACGTTTAAATTATTCCGAATCATTTGCTTTCGCAGCCGCAAATGATTCGGAATAATTTCAAGGTTTTCCGATAGAGCGCAGTTATCTGATCTCAGAAAAAATAAAATAAATAAATAATTATAATTGCATAAGTTGTTAAAAATGATATGCAATAGCTTTACCGCGGCAGTCCCCGAGTGCCACACGTATTTTTAAATGTTTTAATGCTGAATTGTCTGATTTTAATACAGAACATTTAAATAAAATTATTAATTCTAATTTTACAACTACATCCTATAAAATTACATAATATATCATTTTAGTACCTGTCACTGGAAAATAAAATAAAAAAATAGATTGGGGCCGCGTACTTCAAATATATTCGTACTTTGGGTCGCCAGCCAAAAAGGTTAAGAACCGCTGATATAGGGGATAATCCCCAAAACTACTTATCCGATTTCAAAAATTCTTTCTCTAATGGAAAGAAACACTATCGAGTAGTGCTATAGGCTATATTTTATTGTTATAAATATATTTTTCAATACGAAATAATGATATTTGTAAATTAAGTCAGAGAAACGTGCTGGTGATGTGCTTTATCGGCGTGCGCTGACGAGACGTTTTGTTATATTTGGAAACTATGTAAAACAAAAACGTCAGCCTCAGAGAGATCTATAAAAAAGTCCGCGACAGCATATATCTAACTGATATATTTAAGCTACAATGCATTTGAGGGGGACATCTTGCACTATATATCTAAAGGTAGCGTCTAAAAAGGCGAATAAACGAAATCCTACAACAAATCGATTTTAAACTTTACGCAAACGAAGCCGCGGGCAACAGCTAGTCTATACTAATATTATAAAGAGGTAAAGTTTGTGACGTTGTAGGAAGTAATCTCTGGATCTACTAAACCGATTTTGAAAATTCGTTTACCAAAAGAAAGCCACGTTATTTGTGAGTATTATAGGCTATATATTAATCCGAAAAATAAAAAGACTTTTCCGTGGTAGTCGGATTTACAAAGTAAGTCGGAAAAAACGGTCGAACGAGAACGTTTCTAACTAACGCTGCCTTAACGATGAGAGATATATGATTAAGTTGTAAAGAAAAGTTGTAGAACTTGATAATACCTACAAAAAAGTCAGCGACAGCATACGTCTAACTTTTATATTTAAGTCACAAAAAGTAGTTTTTCAAATTAAAAATATAATTTAAATCGTTATATTGTTTATAATTGCTTATAATATGACCAATAATCATTAAATAAATGTTTATTGGTCATATTATAAACAATTATGAATTATTATCAAAATAAGTAAATTAATCGTCTTCAGTGTTTAAAACAGAAGACTTTTCCCTTTTACTGTATATAATTTCACTTTTACTGCATAAATGGTTAAAGAGATAAGACACTCACAAATAAGACACTCACAAGGAGACACTCACAAATAACGGTAATAAGTCAAATTGGCATTCAAATACATACATACATATGCAGTAAAAATATAAACCTTCTTTTGGCAGTCAGGAAATAAATCCTAGCACTAAGTATTAACCAAACCACACTCATAATTTCATCACAAGTAAAAGTTTTACCGCCCAACGAAGTGGGCACGGATCAGCTAGTCCTACTAATATTATAAACGCGAAAGTTTGTATGTATGTATGGATGTTTGTTACTCTTTAACGCAAAAACTACTGATAACTGTCAAGTAAGTAGGAAAAAATCTAAGAAATTGACATTCGAAATTTAAATTCTATCCTACTATCCTACTAATATTATAAACGCGAAAGTTTATATATATGTATGGATGTTTGTTACTCTTTCACGCAAAAACTACTGAATGGATTTTGATGAAACTTTACAATAATATCAGAATTTTACAAAAATACAGCTTTACAATAATACAGCTTACACATCAGAATAACACATAGGCTATAATTTATAAAGATATATGGTGTTCTGTCATCATTATCACAATTTTCTATCACCACGCGGGTGAAACCGCTGGGCGCAGCTAGTATTATATAAATATATACTATCCATGACTAACAAGATTAGGGGGAATTCATGAAAAAACCATATAGTTAGTATTTATTTACAAAATCGACCAAAAAGTTGCGGGGCAGTTTTTTGCGCTCAAAGCCTGGCTTCCGACCGGTTAAACTTCAGTTCTACCGAAAGGCGTCATCCACCAGTGCTAATCGAGTAGATAATTTACCCTATCAACTTAAAAGTATTAAGACAAAATTTTGGGATAATATTCTGGTACCTAGCATGTGTTGCTAATGATTCCGTGCAGTTTGGGTACGTTGGCCAAAAACCTATGTCATCTGGCCTGCCTAACTCACGGTTCAACCCATCTAGTTTCCTCCTCGAAGAAGGGTTTACCCTGACAGGGCCGCTGTGAGTTTCGGCCACGGCTATTCTGTAGTCGGAGGCGCGGGCGGAACTGGGGGGTTGGTGCACTATCCGGTTTGCTATGTGTTGAATGCCCAGCCGGTAAATAACCAGGGGGGGCTGGAGACGTATGTTTTTTATGACAGCGGAAGAGTGTTGTCGACCTGACCTCTTTAACTCTTAAATCAATCCGTCGCGGCGACGGTCACCCGATCCCGAGTGACAATGGCGGGCAAAGCGCGTTGCGGTCGGCAAAATATTCAGACTGAATAACCGCTTACGTCATGTAGAGGCCACGAAAACGACCTGGAACCCGTGGGACGGACCAGACCGCGGGACGGATAAATCGGGCAAGATATGGTTGTAAGGGCTTGAGGTCGGCCCGCTGTGTTCACTTCCTAGTGCCTTTCAGTAAGGCGTTGGTTTCTTACGGGCGAGTTGGCGGAGCTAGACTGTGGACTGTGTTGTTTTAATTATTGGTCATCTATAATAACATTGATAATATAAATGATTTTTATAAAAGACCTATCCACTATTAAAAAAATCGGTTGTCACCCCAAGACTTTCCTGTCAAGTAGCCAGGAACTTAATTCACCTGAATAATAATTTCATAAATCCTGCCCCCCCCCTTCGATGATGATGATGATGAAATCGAAATCAAAATCTAAATCTAAACCGAAACCGACACCGAAACCGAAATCGAAATGGAAATCGAAAACTATCCAAAACGAAATTGAAACTCGTATACAAAATTTTGGGTCTCTGCTGTTGACCATTGAGGAGTTCCCTCATCGGGAGCCAACCCAAGGTACATCAGCCATGTCATGGTGGAACTTGGAAGGGGCTATCATAATTGAATGCATACCTATACCAAATTTTGGGTCTCTGCTGTTGGCCGTTGAAGAGTTCCCTCATCGGGGGCCAACCCTGGGTACATCAGCTATGTCATGGAAGTTGCTATCATAATTGAATGCGTATTCAAAATTTTGGGTTTTTGCTGTTGACCGTTGAGGAGTTCCCTCGTCGGGAGCCAACCCTGGGTGGAGGGATTTCAACCGCAATCTTTTAAGCTCATGCCATGACCAAATGATGCATGGTTGCCAAATTTCAGCTCAATCGGATGAAGCGTTTCGGTGCTATCGTCGGAGAATACACACATACACAATGATACACACACACACATCCACACAGAAGTGCGTCCACAATACTTTCCTTAAACAGGAAAGTGAAAACGTTAATAATAATAATATTTAATTAATAGTGCCATCTGTCGCATTATTCTATCTGAACATTAAAGTGATTAATATAACATATTGAAACCTGTGTACCAAAACAAAAAAAATACATCTTTAGTTGAATAATATTAAAATAATAAAAGCTGTTATTTAAAAATTTGTTAGTTTTTATATTATTATTGTATACCGAATAGGCCAGTTTAGAGCGCCATCTACAGTGCGCATCCACGAAAGTCGCCATATTGAAGACAACAATTAATTTAAAACCCTTCGACTACGTAACGACCAAATTTGGTTGCACATCAGAACACCGTTGACTACGTAACGACCAATATTGGCGGCTTGCTCCCGGAGCGCTCAGTAATATTATTTTCTAATTCGAACGCATCCTAAAATCCATACAAAATACCTCATTATTACCATCGATACATAGACGGCCGCTAACAATTTCGCGCGTCATTTCGCGGATATTTCTGGTAAAATTCCATTGGCAAACATCATCAATTTTTTTTTCGAGAAATCATCAAAATTTTTGTATGTAAATAATCTAAATCTAAATATTTTTGTATGTAAATAAGCAAAACGAATATTATCTTTGATAGAGAATCTAATAAATATCACGATAGTATTTACAATTTCTAAATAGGATTCCGTATTTTTCCGTAAGACAAGTACAAGTTAGAAATGCCGAGTTATTGCACTTTTTCGACTTTCTCATATTTATTTATGATTATCTAATTGTTTTACAAAATGAGATTTTAATATTCTATATACGAAATATTAATGCCATTATTGCACAGTCATTCTTTTTATGATTTATATAGTAGTTCCATAGTTATAGTACTTTTTGTCGAGCGCAGCGATATTGCAAGAAATTCCAATAAATGCCGCGGTCTGCCATGAAATTATGCCGCTGAGTGCTATTTACACGTTGCTATTCGTAGTAAAATACTAGATTCTAAATCATAATAAGACTTTGAGCAATGTTATATGCTATATAATCAATGCCACCACAAAAACCGCTTTTTACACGACTGCCAAACAAAAATAAGTGGAATGTGTTCAGGGTTCATCTGCGTATGTTTTCCGTTTATTTATTCAGCCATAACTTATAAACAATTCAGCCGATTTAAAAGTGCTTGGTATTGTTAGAATTGTTAGGTCATCCTGAGTGGCATAGGATAAATTATCTGTCCAAATATCAAGTAAGTAGTTGTCTAAATGTCCAACTGTTCAAATGTCAATCAATTAACATAATTATATCGTGTTTAGTGTCAAATGAAAGGTCTGGTTGAGTACATTCCGGAAATATTCATCTATCTTAATGAATAATTATATAAATCATAAAATATTTCTTAAAGAACCGTAATAAAAATAATTACAAGTAAAGTACTACAAATGATTCCAGAAGCTAACGGAAAATCGGGTACCTCAATGAAATATATATTTTTGAATAGCTAAGACCTTCAGGATAATGGTTGATTATCGCTCAATACATAGGAAGGGGGTCAAATCGCTCTCATCAATTTTGTTTACATTAATAAACACTAAATTACATCAAGCGACCAGAAATGGTACTAATGTAAAAAGATAGTTCGAAAGAGTACATACAAATGAGTATAGAGGGCGTTAAATTTTATATAATTATTTGAGGTTTCAATCAAATGTCATTTAGATAATGAAGGATGCATTGCATCAATGTATCAAAATTTGATATTTAAAAGAAGATATTTAATAAAATCAGTCCAATTTTGTTGTTATGTTCAATACTTTACTCGTCCTCTCTACCTTATTATAAATACAAAAGTTCACTTTCTGTAACGGCAGTCGCGTTTTCTATTCTTTTTATTATATTTACTTGTTGACAGGTTTTAAGCGGCTGCCGAGAAGTGCTGTTCTTCAACTGGTTCGACCCGCGCAACTTCAGAGAGCATGGGATCGTCGCGTCTAAGGAGCTTCAAAACTACATATGCAGAGCCTTCGACACCGACTGCTCCGTCTTGGGTTCCATCGAGAAATCAACCAATATCTGCTTCGCAAAATGCATCAAGCGCAATGCGATTTGCAGCCATCACTCATTCCAATATTTGATAACGGACGAAACGGCGAGAAAACCACCCTTGAAGGGTAATAAAAATATCGATACAAATGATACATATATCTATCACAATTATTGTGTAAATATGGAAGCGAAAATTCCAGCTCAAATTGCAGTCGCGCTAAGGAAGAAAGGTTAAAAAAAACAGATTTTTGGAATGTTTTTATTTTTAAAAAATAAAATTATTAAAATTACAAAATCACGTTCAAAATCAGTTCGTATTATTACACTACCGAGCATCATTCATTCTTTTATTTATAAAGTACAGTATTTGCAATATTACATAAATATATTCTCCAAAATTTGTTTTACCATTACAGGTTGAGATTTCTTTGAAACAGCGATAATGGTACAAATTATGTGGGCGCATAAGATCAAATATCTAGGACACCGATAAAATATCTAAGTAATACTTCATTAATTTCACTTTCATCAGGACCGGTTTAGCTTAAATTTGACAATTTCTTATCCCCAATTTTGATGATGTTCCCAACGTTATCCATCTTTAGCATACTGCAAGGCTTTTGCCTTTTCAGGGCTTTGTTTCGTAATATAAAACCTAACGCTATAGCTGTCGTTAGGAAGACAAAGGTGCATCCCCATCGCAGGACCATTTCAGCTGCTGCTGCGGTGTACGTCGCGTGGTATACCATAGTTTTCAAGGACGGCGGCAAAGGATCTACAGCCATAACTTCCATCCAGACGATCGGCAGGACTATTTTATCGGGAAGGTAATCGTTAATACCGGAAGCCTTTCGCACTTGCATGTTGAATTGAATTCTGAAAAAGAAAAAAATATATAATAAACCTTTAAGTATGGACGTGGAGACCAAAAGTCTCCGCGAGATTCTCGGTTTCTGTTTCACACACATTAGTACACACTTCAGTTTATTTATTTGATTTCTGAGATGCATTGTACATACATCGCTTGATAATAAAAATATCTATTGGGTGGGGTTTCTCACGTCTAAAGGCCTTATAGAGAATTCGGGAGTACCTCAGCGTCAGAATCAGAATACTACTTGTAAATGCCCTTATATTGTCTATAATGGACTATGGCGACTGTCTGTACGGTCCCTGTCTATATAGGAAGACTGAGCGGAGACTTCAGAGACTGCAAAATGCTTGCGCAAGATTTTGCTTTAGGATTCCTCCACGTCATCATGTGTCACCATTCCTTGCGAAAGCTTCCATGTTGAATATGAGTAAAAGAAGGCAGCTCCATCTTGCGACCCTTGTACTCAAGGTAGTACGCAATAAACAGCCGCGACATCTTTACTCGATTATGACGTGGTCCCGTAACCGGCATGTCCATTCAACACGGGCACGTGAACTTGCTATAATACCCAAGCACAAAACTACACATTTCCAGTGCAGTTTTTCGTATTATTCTGCGGTTGTATGGAATCGGTTGGGAATAATAATAATAATAACAAAAACTCTTTATTCTTAAGAAAAGGCGAGCTTATTGCCTGGTTTTGGGAATGGAATGGGGTATGGGAATGGTTTTGCGATCGAAATCAATTGCAGTATTTAAGGACCACTTTGAAAGTTTATTATTAAAGGAAGATATTTAGATGTCATAATTTGATTTTATTTTAAAATAACTATTTGCTAATTGGATTATTACTATTGTCTTCGTTTATTTATTAATTTGTAACATGATTATTTGATGTTAAATATTTTGATTTTGATTATTTTTGATTTATTAAATGTAGATTTTTAAATTTATGTAATTACGTTATTTTATTTTAATATCATCTGATGTTAAATATTTTGATTTTGATTATTTCGATTTGTGTATTTATTTGATTATGATTATTTGGATTTATTATTTTAAGATTTATTTGATTTGGTAATTTTATTTTAAAATCTATATGTACCAATAATTAATAGGTGTGTCCTGAAAACCAGGATAAGAGATATCCTGAGGATACCCCTAATTTGCAGCGTTTGTAGCTTTAGTTCATAGTCTTTGTCTATTTACAGTTTTAATTTTTAATCTGTGTGTTCTTGTTTTTTTGTATATGATTTTTATAACAACAACTACAAATAAATAAATAAATAAAAAAATAAAATAAATAAAAAGCACCCGATGTTTCAACTGCCATTGTCCAGAATAGACTCTTCCCTGGACAACGGCGGTTGCAACATCGCCGAAACGTCGGGTGCTAAGCGTAAAAAGAGATTGGCTGTCAATCTGCCACATATATAAACTGCTTAGGGGGTTCGTTGATAATCCGACCATCCTTAGAAGAATCGGTCTGTTTCCACCCGCCAATTACTGCCGTGCTAGGACTCACGTATTGTTCGCTTTAGCGCGAGCTAGAACTAACATCGTTCAACACTGCTTCACAACGCGAACGCTTTGTACCCTAAATGCACTATGTCAGAATTGGATATTTGGACGGTGAACTTAGCACAACTGCAAAGTATTGTAATGGCGTTTCATAGCAATCAAGTAATAAGGTAAATATAGTATATATGTAGTATGCAGTATAAAAGTTGTTAAAAAGTCGTACCTAATATAAATATAAAGGTTAGATAATCATTGGATATATGTATCGATTCATATTCCGCTCTAACGTATTGCTCTGTCTCTTTCACTATAGTCTAGAATAGAATAGAATAGTCCATAGTAGAAGAATAATAAAATAATAATAATAATAGTATAATAATAATAATAGTCTATAGTATAATAATTACTATAGTCTAGAATAATCGTCTAACGAATAATTTAACGAGTTGGAATCCTCTGTAAGGTTAATTATGTTTTAGGAAATAAATAAAATACCAAAATTCAGCTCAATTGGACTAAGCGTTTGGGATCTTTCGTTGAGGAATACGGACTTACAGACAGACAGACACACAAACACACAGAAGTGCGTACACAATACTTTCCTTGCCAGGAAAGTAAAAATAAAAATATAAATGCAGCCTATTTTCTTGTTTTACCCACTTCAAGGTGTCACTAATTAAAAACTCATCCTGTATATGTATATTATATAACTATTTCCTATTCGCCAATTGAGTTGCCGGTTTTAATAGTCGTAGTAGTGAGTCGCCAGTTTTAGTAGAGAATGGACCAGCGAGGGAGGCGGTTGAATCGACTATTTTCAAGAGTGAGGGAGTTTTCAAAAATTGAATTTCAAAAATAGCAACACAGTTACGCACACACACTTTACACACCATCACATCACCTATATGTAAACAAGAGTGAATTCAGCTTTTTTTTTCTAAAAAATTATTTTGTAAATTTTTTAAAATATATATATATTGTTTATAAAACGTTTTTTTTAATTTAAAATTATATCATATGAAATTGGCTTTTTACTTGGAACAGACACTGCCTAGTAAGTAGCAACGCAAAATTATTGTGTACAAATAATTCTTATATATTTTTTCTTTCAATAAATACATAAATAAGTAAAATTGTAGAATTCGAGTTTATATAAAAAGCGCCCCATACCTCGACACGCCGCCCAACGGAAACCCGAGCTTCGGATGCATATCCAGATGCGAAACGTGCAGGGCCGGATTGGGCGCCAATCCATCGATAGCGTCCACCAGAGCCGGATCGCCCAAATAGAAATGCGGGAACGACGCAAACGCCGGCGCACCTGTGCCAAAACAAAAACCAATCTTAAAATACTAACAATTTAAAATATATATATTTCGCGTAGTTTTAAGTATACCGTATGCGCAGGGAGTTGTGTTGAAGAGTCCTTTCTGTGGACAGGTGCCTGAGTCCATGTGGCAGTAGCATTGATTATCCGGATTTTGAGAAGGATGATCGAAAATGTTATCGGGATGGCCGTAGCGGTATGCTTTAATGCCGTCCCAAACCTAAATTTAGACACAAAAAAAATTACATGGAATAATCAAAGTGATGGTGAGTCAAGACCAATCTAGCGAAAATTTGACATCTCTATTACACTAGCCAACAGTGAAAATATAACAAGAAGAAAATCAGTTGTTTTGTACTAAATCGACCACGCTGATTATGAAAACGATTATAAAAACTTCCAAAAACTTCCTTGGAGATCACAAGGCATATAAGATATAAGGGTATTGTGGAAAATCTTTTGCAGTGTTGTTCTAAAACCATTCTTTACCCCTTAGATATCGCACAAAAGTCGATTTTAAAGATTATCACGCAAAAGCTGTATCGTTATCCTTCGGAAGATCTTTTTAATGAACATACGAATCGCTCATACACACGCTTTCATACACTCGAATCTATAGTCGAGTATTTATCATTACTCGAGTACCGAGCGGTACTTGAGTCAAAGGAGCCGGGCAGCAGAGTCAAAACAGCCGGGCAAAGGATGCCGTGGTCCGCAATAGATTCGGTATACACCGTTTCACCGCTTCGTAAGGGAGAGGACCGCGCAAGCGACCTCGAACTCGGAACCAATCGAGAGACTGGAGTAATCTGGTCGCAATTGGAAGTAAGGGCGTGAGTAACACTCCTGGCTATCTCGCGGTTAAGGCGTTGGCCTCTTACGGGTTTGTGGCGGAGCTTGATGGTGGACTGTTCTGTCCAAGTCTTCTGCGCTTACTCCAGGGAGATAGAACGACTAATCGTTGAAACTTCCAGAGGTGACGGGCTCGCCCGCTGTAGTCGAGAACCCTAGTTGTCTCTAAGTCTTCTACGTTCATCCCACGGCTGAAAGATCGATCACATATCGTTATAGCAGCCTGGGGTCATGGGTTTGCCCGTTGTAGTCGACACCGTCCTAATGTAGTTATAATTAATATCAAATGATGGAGGGAAGGGGCGCAGTCAGGTTTTGCCCCGGCTCGAAAAAATCGTAAATCCGAGGCTGCTTCGCAGTAAGTAGACACCAGGACATAATTACCCACATCAAAGTGTATTCTAGTTATGGTCTGGTACTTACCTCAATATCTTTTTTATATTCGAATTGTAATCGCCTGCAAAGGTCCTTATTGAAGGCGTATAGCATCTTCTTTTCTTGCACCAAATAAGGCGGAAACATGGTACCATCAGTAGCTTCAATTCTGAAAGTAAATATTACGTTTTAAAATACAGGTTGATCAATACAGTATTTAAGGTTTTTGCAAAAAGAATTTTCAACAACATATAACTGTCATCAAATTACTAATTTCTTTATTTATTTAAGAATTACCAAATTTTTATGAAAACATTGATTTTGATTCTAAGCTTTTGCTTATTTAATTCTGTCACCTAATTGGGACTATTCCGTTCTAGGGTGGATATGACTCTAATATTACAATAAATTATGTAAAAGTTTTAGTAAAATGCTAATAATTAAATTGCCCTAAAACGTGGTTGTCAAAAAAATACATATTTAAAAAATATAATAATAAATGAAATGCATTTTCATTATATAATCGGCATTTACCCCTCAGGCCCCGATTGTCCGATATCGGCCACAACACGATTCAGCGTAACGGCCCCGTTTTAATTTTATTTTTATTTTATTTGTTTCATTTTATTATGTTTTATTATGTTAATATGTTTCATTTTAATTATGGGTACAGTGGTTTGGCAGTAATTAATGTTTTGGTGAGACAGTGTTGTAATTCAATTTTTTTACTAATTTTAACCAAATTTTTTTGGGACAGTAACTTGTCAATCTGCTGAGGGGCCGAGGCCTTTAAATGGAATATAACATTCGATTAAATAGAAAATGACAAACAGAATATCCTTAAAACTAAGGGGCTCTCTAGACGATCAAGCATGCTTGCCAAGCATTGCGTCACGGGCTGGGCAGGGATCGTAAACCACAAGAAACATGCAAATTTTTTAACATTTACTAAAAATGCCTAATTTTGTAGTTTTATACCAGGGAGTCATGTCATTCATCAATCAATTACGTCTAATTAACGTGACTCCCTGGTATAAACTACAAAATTAGGCATTTTTGGTAAACATTTGAAAACAATATTTGCATTATTCCTGCGGTTTACTATCCCCCCCCCCCCCAGCCCGCGACGCGATGCTTGACAAGCATGCTTGATCGTATAGAGAGCCCCTAATATAAGGAGAAAAATAAAGTTATATATGGAATGCATGAGAGATGGTTGTCCTTGTTTCTTGATTATTTTATGTCTGCCCGTCGCAGGAGTTATAATCATTAAGTAATTTTGGTAAAGTCTTCCTAATATTTAGTTAAACAAATGAAATGAAAATCTCTTTATTGC
Source organism: Micropterix aruncella (assembly GCA_944548615.1). Lineage (NCBI taxonomy): Eukaryota > Metazoa > Arthropoda > Insecta > Lepidoptera > Micropterigidae > Micropterix > Micropterix aruncella. The sequence goes on along the minus strand of OX155975.1, from coordinate 11,579,954 downwards.
ACAATAAAATAAGGTACAATGGCGGACTTATTGCTACACTACAGCAATATCTTCCAGTCAACCAACATGCTGGTGTGAAAAGAAGAGTAGGCAACAAATTATAGCCTAAAATTAAATTTGAAATTATAGCATATAATATACATTGTGTGTGTATCTAAAGTAAAATGTAAATATATAAATAAATTTTTGAGTTTGACATATTATATGTATGTATATGTATATACATACATATTTTGATATATTAACAAATAAATAAATAAATAAATAAGTAAATAAATAAACTGCCAAAATAAGGTAAGGAAAGGGAGGGGATAACGGAAAGGTTAGAATTTATGATTAATATTTATTGTGAAAGGAAGTGCTTTTTCAATGATTGCTTAAAGGTGAACAGCGAGCTAGCGCCTCGAATAGTTAAAGGAAGCTGATTCCACAGTCGAGCTGCATGTACGGAGAAGGAGTAGGAAAAAAAAGTGGTATTGTGTTTTGGGATACGTAGGATATTATTCTGACTTGAAAGAAGTGGGAGACCATGACTTCCTAATCCGGTAAAAGCCTCGTTGAGGTAGGAGGGAGATGTAGGATTGTGTACAAAGATATATGTACAATTCTCACAAAGATATGCTGATACCTAAGTAATATGTTTACCATGTAGTGACAGCGCCACTACTAATTTATCGCTTCCAGGATTTATAATCAACTTCCTGAATCAATCAAATCTGTCAGTCAATACAATTACAACTTTTAAAAAATCTTGTGCGTCTTGATTGATAAAGGAAGGCAGGATATATTCTTTTTGTACTTAAAATACTTACATATTGCATTCATCTGTTCCCCAATGCGTCATTTTGGTCAGTTTGTTGACACTCCTGATGAGTCCCAGCTTATTTATATCATACTCTCCGGTTTCGATGGTAGTGACGTCTCTGCTAGTTCCGTTTCTAATGGCCAGAACTCCAAGAACTGGCGGAGCTTCACCCTTGAATGCTAACATTGGCTTAGCCAAATTAACTAGAGGATCTTCGAATCCCCACATATACCTGAGGAGAAAAACGCCATATCTGAGTTTGATATTCACCAAAATTTGTGTTACTATAATAGGATTCCAGAGCAAATGAAAAGCTTTGTAGAGAACCAATTTAAATTAAAAACTCAATAAATCAGAGTGACATAATCTCACCAAAACAGACTGATATGAAGGCTTGTAAAATGAAAAGAATCGATAAGAAAAAAAGGAGAAAATGCTGTATACGAACCTGTGTAATGGCAATGTAACGAAGGGTTTCGATTCCAGCGACTTCAATAAACCGTTTAAACCCATCCTCGCGAAATAGTAGGTGTCTCTGGCCATTGAAACAGCTGACTGAAACAACAACAAAATATTCAAAACATTAGCCGACAATGAAAATGTATCAAGAACCAAGTCAGTTTTTCTGTACTAAAACGACCACGCTGATCACGAAAACAACCACGAAAGTCCCCGATTAGCTCTACTCTAAGATATATAGGGCATGTGCATATCACTTAATAATAAACATTTCTTTTAGCCTCCCGATATTGCCTTCGAAATTCCGCTGATATAAAAACATGCAGGGAGTTGAGTGTATAAGTATGAACATTTTAATGATATACTCAAAGGTGATAGGTCCCTTTCACATAAGGAATAATCACGAAATTGTATTGTTTGCTGATGATACTTCTTTGACGTTTAAAATTAGTCGAAAATTGTACAATTATGACGAAGTTAACAATGCACTCTCAAAAGTTGTCCATTGGTTAAATAACCTATTATTAAATGAAAGAAAAACCAAAGTGATTAAATTTTCTACACCTAATGTTAAGCAGGTACAAACCAATGTAGAAATAAATGGAACTAGACTGGAGCCTGTTGCTTCAACTGTGTTTCTAGGGATAACAATTGACTCCAAATTACAATGGGGCCCACAAATTGAGAAAATGTCAGGAAAACTTAGCTCTGCGGCATACGCAGTTAAAACAATAAGGCGGCTGACTGATGTAGATACAGCAAGAATAGTATACTTTAGTTACTTTCATAGCATTATGTCCTATGGGATTCTTCTCTGGGGAAGCTGTGCGGACATCAATAACATCTTTATACTACAGAAACGTGCTGTAAGAGCTATATATAAACTTGGTCCTCGAGTTTCACTTAGAGAAAAATTCAAAGAGGTAAATATTCTTACTGTTGCATCACAATATATATATACGAAAATCTGTTGTATGTCCATAAGAATATTGACAAGTTTAAAATAAAAAGCGACACTCATAATTTTAATACTAGACATAAGCATAACCTTGTTGTACGTGCTACTCGTCTCCACAAAATAAGCAATTCTTTTTTGGGACAATGTATACGCTTCTATAACAAACTTCCTCATACTATTAGAGAACTATCTGTAAATAAGTTTAAAGCTACCATCAAAGCAAAATTGTATAGAAAAGCATACTATACAATATCTGATTATGTAAATGACAAAACGGCTTGGGAGTAAGGCTTGGACGCATCATAAGAACATAAATTAAAAATAATATTTAATTGTGTCTATATGAATAAAGAACATTTTGATTTTGATTTGATTTTGATGAGAAGTTCGCCTGGGATTCCTTTGTTCAAGCTGTGGAATCAGCTTCCTTCAAGTATTAGAGGCGCTAGCTTGCTGTTCACCTTCAAGCAATCATTGAAAAAGCACTTCCTTTGACAATAAATATGAACCGTGAATTCTAACCTTTTCGTTATCACCTCCCATAGCGAGTAGATTTGTATTGTTTCTAAGTCTACGCTTATCCTACGACTGAAATAACGGTCATATATCGTTATACCAGCCTGGGGTGACGGGTTCGCCAGTTGTAGTCGACACCGCCGAACTGCTGCCAAATAGTACAGTAGTAAACGGTTTCGTGCAGTTCCGGTCATAAGATCCACTTTGTTTCTAAGGTCGGTCTAACACAATTCAGATCCTACTCAGTAGCCTCCTCGAGTGGGAGACTACCCCGGTAAGGACTCTCGAGTCCCAGGCCTCACGGCTGGTGAATCGGTTTTCCCTGGGGAATTGCATTTCAATAATTTGTTTTTTTTTTATTGGTCCACAAAAAAAAATACACCGTTAGCACTTAACATAGATTGTGTTGCTCCTAACTAGGCAGAGCCTGTTCTAAGGAGAACACCAATACAAATGATTATAAACTACATACCTACTTCCAAAATTAAAATAAAAAATTTGAATGAAGTCAAGTTAAAGTGAAATTCTCACTACACCAAATAATATTAGAACTATAAACAAGTAATATATTAGAACTAAATAATAATGTATAAAAATAATAATAATATATAATAGCAATAATAAATAATCATTTATAATAATAACTAATAATATATAACAATTAGTAAAAATACGTATATAAAATATATAGAAAATAAATATATTTATTTATTTTAAAATTGTGATGAATGTTTTCTTCGTCTCTCTCCTAATAATGTAAGGTGATATTTTTGTTGGTTGCTGCAAATTTCCAATATGTTCTCTTTACTCATGATATTGACCATTCTTGGAGAAAGAAAGCTGTAATGACGTTGTCCAAAAGACGTTAGACGTTTCGGCACAAAGTTTCCCTTATAACGACCTGATCTCTCCCTGTTTTCCGGAGAAACACAATATTCGTCTTCATTGTTGTTTTTAAGATGAAGTATTGATTAATTTCAATTTCAATTTATTTCCAAAAAAATATTAACAGATTGTAGAACCTTAATATTTAGGTACATTTAAATTACAGTCTATTAGTCAGTTTTTACAATATTTAAATTTATCACCACGTACATACATTTACTTCATTATTGCTTTTAGGGCATCAAAATCATTTTTAGGATTTATTTACTAAAACCACAAATTAAAATAATCAATAAAAATAACCAAGAAATAAAAATCAGAAAAAGTCAGAATAATTAAAAAATGCTACTTTAAATTGTCAAAAAAAAAATGGCCAAAAAATTTGAAAAATTATTTAAAATTAACAAACTCATCGATCGAATAAAAAGCTTTGTCTAATAAGAATTCTTTGAGTAACTTTTTGAATAAGCTTTCCACTTGAATTGTTTTTAAACTTTCCGGTATGGCCCGGAGTATTTTGTGTCTTGCCTTGAGCTGTGTTTAGTTTAATACATGGTATAAAAATGTTTAATTTATTTCTCGTATTTTTAGTATGTGTATCTGAAAACTTTTTATAATGTGTTTCTTTATTCTTAAAAAACTCAGTCATTCCGGCTTTACTGAACGGTTTGCGCATCATGCGGCGTCAGCCAATCAGTTTGTGAACTCTGACTAAATACTGAAGAAGTCGGGAAACTATGAAAATAAACTGTTTCCTAAGCAGCAGGGGTGGATGTTGCCATTTCATCGTCTACTCTTGAAATTACCATTCAGCTACCTGATCCTGAGATCAAAGCCGGGCAAAACATGCCTTGCTCCGCGATAGATCCAAACTGAATCACAGCTGAACATACGGCAGATAGAGGACCGCGCAAGCGACCTCAAACCCGTAACCAGCCGAATGGACGGAGGTAATCTGATGGTTAAATTCAGACGGAGATATCCTTCCAAACTGGTAGTCAGGGGACGAGGCTGCTCACCTTCCCAGTGCCTCACCGTAACGCGTTGGTCTCTAACAGACAGAAGGATGTTGGCTTTTCTAGACAGTATGCTTGTACTCTTTCTTAAGTCTTCTTCGTTCACCTCACGAAAGGCAGCACGATCATGATCGTTAAAACTTCCTGGAATGACGGTTTCGCCCATTGTAGTCGACACCCTGAACTGCTGCCAATTAGTTTGGCAACGAATAGTCGATAATTTTAATCATTTCATAACACCTAAAGCACAAATATAATTTATTGTTAATTTATTTAACACATTAATGTGTGTCGGATTTTATCGCCTTTCTAAAATTATGAGTATTAGATATGTGACATGCGATATGTCTGTCAACTGAACTGGTATTTTTAATGGTTTTAGGAAGTGTCTGTCTAGCAATGATATGATAATTCCTTATCAAGCTTCCATTTGTCACAACTTTGTCTATTTGTTGATAAAGTCAGTAACGTATGTTAAGAGATTAGTTGAATTAAAAGGGTTAAATTAGGGTTAAAGATCTTAAAGTCACACTAAACTTTTCTGGAACTAGTAATTTATAAAAACCATTTCAAAAAACTGATTACATAAATTGAAAATGGTTTTCTTTGGTTGTAGAATAAAGTTTATTTTATTTTCCTGATCATTGTTTTTGTTTTTTAATATTCGTATTTGTTAGGTATCTAACGGTTCGGTTCAGCTTGGGACTGATGACCTATTTGTTATTTTAATCCACCTAACTCAAAGCTCAAATCTTATCCGGTAGCCTCCTCGAAAAGGGGCGAACCTGGTGGCATAGTCGTTAGGTCGCCTGATCTTACATTGTAAGGTCCCGGGTTCGATTCTCGGTTGGGTCACCATTTTGCGTATGGTTTAAATTGCATTTTCAAATCTGTATTAATACTTGTTTATACATACATGTGCGCGTTGATACAATTCTGCTATCATAACAAAATCGACGCGCAGCAAATGAAGATCGTCTTGAATTAATTTAAATATAATTGAATATAATATCTAAATAGCTAAATGCTAAAATAACGCATGCACACAAATTCAAATTTTTGAGGAGCTGATAAAAACTGAATATAACTATTCTAATGAAACGCAAGCATTTTTTGATTGTCGACTGATACGTAAATCCAGGATGTAGTATAATGGAGTCTAATGCGTCGTACAGACTAACGAAAGGTAACATGCAATGTAACATGAAAGGAGCATTTCATCAGTGTGGACGCAGCTCGCGCTCGAACCGAACATGTACCTACTCGCATCTGTTTCTGACGTGCGCGCGAACATAGCGTCAGTCTGCTGAGAACACGCGAAGAGAATGAAATGTGACGACCAATTTTGTGGATTCCATAAAATTTTTCGTGCTCTGTATGCCTCTCCAAGGTATTGGCGATTAAATGTGCAATATTTTTATTTCACAAACCGCTTAAAAATAAATCATTAAACTTGTATTTCTTATGAAGAACAACGTTTGCCAGCGTCCATTTTATATTTATTAATTTTTAAATAAACCCGAATGTTTTTGTCAAAATATTCATAATTTTCGTATCATTCATCTCATTTCGTAATATTCATTGGAATATATTGGCAAATAGCCATTTTAATACCATGAAAATACCACAAATATATTACATTTCGATCATAATCACTTGACACAATCACTATCGGAGGGGAGGGGTGGGGGGGGGGTGTTAGGGGTTTGACGCAAGGAGGGGGCTGGTCTGATTGCCAGAAAAGTCTTGAGGTGAAACAACCGATTTTTTTGAAGAAGGTGGCGTCACTGTTACTGTGATTTTCGATCGATACTGTGATGTTGGAGAATTTTTACGGCCCAAAATTGAGAAATACAATACACGCCTTTTGGTTTCAACGGAATTGAACTACGAATTTCAATGTTTATTTAATTCAAAAAACCCTGCAAGGGTTCCAAACTTTACTTCCGAACTGGTAGTCAGGTTGCGTGGGCACCTTTCTTGGTGCCTCGCCGTAAGGCCTTGGCCTCTGTCGTTCAGGTGGCCCAACTAGACATATAGAATTGTCAACTATAACTGGCGAACCCGTCACCTCAGGAAGTTTTAACGATTAGTCGTTCTCTCTCCCGTAAAGTGAACGCAGAAGAATTGGACAAAATAATCTACCGTCAAGCTCCGCCACTTGCCCGTAAGAGGCCAACGCCTTAACCGCGAGATCGCCAGGAGTGTTACCCAGCGGGCTTACACTCACGCCCTTACTTCCAATTGCGACCAGATTACGAAGCGGTGAGACGGTGTAAACCGAATCTATCGCGGACCACTGCATCATTTGCCCGGCTGTTCACCCAGGATCGGGTAGCCTATGGTCGTTTCGAGAGCAGTCGCCGTAAGGTCCGCAACCACCCCCGCTTTATAGGAAACAGTACTGCTTTCAGACTCCCCCGACTGTTAGTCAGAGTGCGCAATCGATTGGCTTACCGCACGGTGCGCAGACCGTTCAGGGGCGCCAGAAGGTTGATTCCCAAGGGAAACTAGCCGTAAGGCCAGAGTCCTACCCAGGCTCGCGCTTCATGCGTGGAGGCCGCCGGATGAGTGTTGACCCGTGAGTGTGACCAAGCCTGAACAGAATGGGCCTTCGTGGCCAACCCAGCAAGAGCCCATTAACTCCCAAATAGACAGTGGATTGAATACTATTGAATCGTACTACCGAATTGATAAATCTGATACGCAATATAATCATTGCTACTAGTTTGCCAACGCCCTACTGCTCTGTCTTGGCATAAATTGTTGAAGATATAAATTATTAATGTTGAATTAATTACTATTATGATTAACTGTAATGATTACAAGTGGCTAAGCAACATTTTGTAATTAGTGACGTATTTTTCATTTCTTGCGGATTTTCTACGGAATTTATGCATACATACATCCGATACGAAGTCAGTTAATCTTCGTGCGCTCCAGAACTATAATTATTACTGATTAGTTTAAAGAGCTAGAAAATGAAGCATTAAATCGTCAATTAAATTATCGCGTGACAGCGGCTGATAACTGTGTTTATTAAAGTTTAATCTATTACATTTAAATGTCAACCTATCAGTTCCTATCTATCTTATAAATTATTTGGAACAACTACCAATCGGAACAGAGCCGATATTCAAAGAATATTCCTCAGATTGCAAGGGACCAAGTGTTACTATAGAGAAAAGCAATAATTCTATTAAAAAAAATAGTTTTACACGACTTCCCTAAAGAAAATCGGTTGGGTCACACCAAGACTTTCCCGGCAAGTAGACCAGCCACCCCTTCCCCTCCCATCCGCGCCACCCGCCACCCCCTCGCCCCGCGCGCCAACTTCCTCCCCCCATTAGTGAATATGTTCGATAAAAATCTCTAATGTATTACTATGACATTTGTAGTCTTTTAGTCGTATTTTCGTATTATTTTAGTAGTATTTACGTACTATATTTGTAGTATTTTCCGTGATATTGAGATGGTTTTCTTTTCCGATATGATCTAGGATTTTCTTAGAGTCGTTAGAATCGTTATATCATCCCAAGTGTCATAGGGTACCTCTGCTGTCTAAATATCATATAAGTAGTTGTCTAAATGTTCAAATGTTCAAATGTCAATAATTGAAATAAATACATCATTATTAGTGTCAAATGAAAGGTCTGATTGAGTACATTTCAGAAAAATATATATTTATCTATATAGATAAATATATAAACCACAAATAATTCATTAAAAAATGTAATAAAAATAATTCGTGATTTTTTTTTTATATTTCCTTATTTATATATTATTTTAATGTCAGCATTAGCTTACCTATGTAAGTTAGTTTTTGTGGACTTGTATACTATAGATTTAATATTTAAGGGCGATTTAATATTCAGTCCAGGGTTGTTGCGAATGTCAGCATCAGCATCAGCGGATTATCAGCATTGGTTTCAATATCAGCATCTGCATCAGCTTCCGCATTAATCAATGCTGATTTTATTGTTTGCTGATATTCTGCTCATGGCATGACTTTGAAGGGCGGATCTTAGCTCTAGCCGCATGCGCATCCTGTCATCTCCGCCGGCAAGTGTTCCTAGTATACAATTTACTCAGCAGGGCCGGAAATATACACAAGCCTTCCCGTAATCGACTGCAATCTGAAAAGGCAGCTCAGCTATTGTTTTTAAAACATAACTTACCTGTAATAAAATTTGGGTTGTGTGGTTAACCGCCAATTGTAATTTATTTTTTTATGTTAGGTATGACACTTTACCTATTCAAAATGTAAGAAGATTACCCAGAATAAGAATAATACCCAGAATGAAAACATCATTTGGACAAAGACATTAGTCTTTCATTGTGCCGAGATTTGACAATCTGAAAGAAATGGTTATCGAATCATGACAGACTAACCATACAACAAATGTTAGAAATAATAGTTTAATGAAACTTAGGTGCACAAATTATTAACATATTTTTAAACATGTATGTTTAGTATATTTTAACATTGAACTAACCAACAAAAATTATTTTACTTTGTTGTAATATATTATTTTGACAATGAATTGTATTTTTTTGGACTAGATATTTTTATATTAAATCCTATATTACTTAACATATTATATTAAATATTAATGACTGTTTCTTTCTTTTCTCACATATAACATTATTTATATTATTTAATAGAATTTTATATTATATTTTGTGTCGATTATATAATGGAATTGCATTTTTTTTATTATATTATCTTTTAATATTTTTTTATTATTATTATTTTGAAAACCACATATTAAGGCAATTTAGTGCTATTAGCTTCTTACTAAAACTTGTACATTTGTAAGCAATCAAGCAATCAAGCTTGATTGCAATATTAGAGTTCTGTCCACGCTAGAACGGGCTAGTCCCAGTTCGGTGACAGAATCAAATAAGCCTAAGGTTAAGGTTTTGCCATTCGGTTCCTGTTATTTTTGTAAGCAAATCAATGTTTTATAGTAATTAATTCATAAATAAATAAATAAATGAATGAAAAATAAATTGTTTTTCATACTTTAAAGTCACAGAGGTAACATAACTGACTTTTCATTTAAATACTTAATAATACTATCCCTTTTAATTACAATTTCATAGTTAGATATACTTTATTTAAGTAATTCATTAAAATCGGCATCAGCTGATATTTATATCAAAAAATCAGCATCAGCATCAGCATCCGCTGATATTAAAAAAACCTGCATCAGCAACAACCCTGATTCAGTCTTTAATTCTGTGAAGCATCCAAAGGTATGAATTACTGTCTACTGGAGGGAGGTAATAGGCCCTTGCTGAGTTGGCTACGAAGACCCATTCTGTTCAGGGTTTATCACACTCATGGGTCAACACCCATCCGGCGGCCTCCACGCATGAAGTGCGAGCCCGGGCAGGACTCTGGCCTTAGGGCTAGTTTCCCTTAGGAATCAACCTTCTGGCGCTTCTGAACAGTCTGCGCTCCGTGGGGCGTAAGCCAATCGATTGTGCACTCTGACTAACAGTCGGGGAAGTCTGGAAGCAGTACTGTTTCCTATAGAAAGGGGTGGTTGCGGACCTTACGGCGACTGCTCTTGAAACGACGATCGGCTACCCGATCCTGGGTGAACAGCCGGGCAAAGGATGCCGTGGTCCGCGATAGATTTGGTATACACCGTTTCACCGCTTCGTGAGGGAGAGGACCGCGCAAGCGACCTCTACCTCGCAACCAATCAAGAGACCGGAGTAATCTGGTCGCAATTGGAAGTAAGGGCGTGAGTGTATGCCCGCTAGGTAACACACCTTGTTACCTCGCGGTTAAGGCGTTGGCCTCTTACGGGCATGTGGTGGAGCTTGACGGTGGACTGTTTTGTCCAAGTTTTCTGCGCTCACTTCACGGAAGATTCAACGGGTTCGCCCGTTGTAGTTGACAACTCTATTTGTCTACTGGAGTAGTTCAAAGTATTGTAATGTATTCATCATCATCATCGTCATCATCATCATCATTTATTCATTCCATAAAAGCATTTCACAATACTGAGGAACATGTCAAATTTTACAATCATAATTTACCGGATGATAAAACCGCTTAAATTAATTAAAAGGAAAAAAAAATAATTGTAATCAGAGGTGATTACTTAAAAATAGTCAAATTTACAAAATAATCAATAATCAAGCAATAAATAATACTCAATACAATGAAAAAGAAAAATTCTGAAACATGCGTAATTAAAAACAATGTCAATAAAATCTAAAACTTAGTGCGAAAGTATAGTCATAATATAGTTATTTATAATCAAGCAATTGTGGACGCAATATCATAAAAGTCGTCCAGTTTGTAAAGGGCATGTTTGACTAACTGATTTTTCAAGCAGATTTCATATACTGCCATCTCAAGTCCTCTCGTCGATGACGGCAAAACATTGAACAATTTAAAACAAAAATATAAAAGTGTTTTTTGTTATTTAGTCAAGCGTACTTTAGGCAATAACACATTGTTTTTGTGTCGCGTATTATGGCTATGAAGTTGCGAGCGTCGAGTGAAGTGACGCTCGCAATTTAAAGGATTCTCTTTGGCGAATAAGAGGCACTGATACATGGACGACATGGTAAGGATACCAGCTTTAATGAAAAAAGGGGCGCAATGTGTTTCTCTGCTTACACCAAAAATTTTCCTAACGGCTTGCTTTTGTAGCACAAAAACGCGATGGATATCGGTTGCATTACCCCATAGTAGTATCGCATAAGACATCTTTGAATGGAAGCAGGAGTGATACACACTGATCGCTGCATGTTCGCCAGCCAGATATTTCACCTTTCTTTTAGCATAGACTGCCGATGACAAAGTTGCACACAAATTATTGATATGTTGATTCCAGTTTAAATTTTCATCTAAAGTGATCCCTAAGAATTTAGTATTTCTGATAATATTTATATTTTCTTATTCCATTTTAATCGTAATATTTTCGTTACTCTTTTTAGTAGTTGAAAATTTCATCGATACCGTTTTTGATTGGTTTATGAAAAGTTGATTTTTTTCAAACCAAGTGTTAGCCACAAGAAGCTGCTCGTTTATCAGCTTTTCCAAGACCTGGGTGTTTTTATTTTCAAAAAAGAAGCTGGTGTCATCGGCGTATAGAAGCGTCTTTACTGGCGGCGTAATTGTCCTATCGATATCATTAATAAAAATAATAAATAGTAGTGGTCCAAGTATAGAGCCCTGAGGTACCCCGCATGCAATTAATTTTGGCAATGACTTAGCATTGTTTATTTCCACAATTTGGTATCTTCTATTTAGATATGATGTAATTCGGATGTTCATTCGCACAACACGCGAAACAAACAAGACTTGCGTCCTTGCAAAGTGCGACTAAGTAAGGTTGGAAATAGTTTCCTGTATCAGTCCAATATATTTTATAACAAGATTTCATTGTGCGTCAGGGGTCTTGGAGACGTTCAATTTAAGAGCAAGGTCCAGGATATGCTTATTAAGAACCCAATGTATTCTGTTAAGGACTTTGAGAGTATTGATTTTCCTAATCTTCCATAATTATTTATATTACAATCTTTTCTTATTTTTGATTTTTTTTTAAATTTTATAAATTTCATTATTTACATTACAAGCATTGATTATCAAAGATGGATTATAATATAAAAAATTATATTGACCATTTCTATTGCGACATTGTTATTGATTTAATTTTATATTTTTTATAATCTTAATTTTACTGTTTTATAACCGACCCTTCGTTTTTATATTTTGACTATCTGCAGTATTTAAGCAGTTCCTATTATTTTAAAAAGATCTTAAATCTTTATTTTAAATTGAAATATTAATTGTTTTACATTTAAAAAATAATGGTCGATATTTAAAAAAAATATTATACCACCTAAGGTATAATACCAGTTACTCAACTTGACTATACCAAGAGTAGGGATTCCTACCAACTGGCTTATTTGAATAAATAAAAAAAATAAATAAAATCAGGCTATGAGCTCTACCGCGGATACCATACCTCACTAGTTTATCTAGAAGAATCTGGTGATTCACACAGTCGAAGGCCTTCGATAGATCGCAAAAAACGGCTATGGGGTTTTGAGATGTGTCAAGTGATTCTAAAATTTGCTTTACTAACTCGCTAATTGTATTCTATTATATTGTACTGCATGTACAAGTCGACAATCAATTAAAGAAAGTACAATTAGGTCTGCTTTCGTGATAACCCTATTGGCCTGTCTATGATGTATTCATACTATGACGTATGAAAGTCGCGGCAGTTAATATTGCTTCGATGTAGCAGAAATTATCCAGTTTCGTTTGATTTTCATTTATTATACGAGATATAGATGCCACTTTGTAACTGACAGAGATTGACCAATAATGCGATAGTATTATGACAGATAAATTCTTAATAGTTATTATCTACAGACACGCTATGTTTAAAACAAGATAATTGTTGAATGCAAAAACCGCTGAGTAACAGAAATCGTTTCTGATTAAAGTCAGGAATTCGACAAAGAAACTAGTTGCTCATCTACATTAAGGGTTGTCAATTACTACGGGGAAATCCGCCAATCCGTTCAGTTATAACGAAATCATGCCATTCTGTCTTTCATGGAGTGAACGTATTGATTTAATGGACGACACGAACCACAATCAAATTACTGCAAGCAACGCCTTACCACGAGGCACTGGGAATTGCACCCAGCGGGCCAATTTCGCTCCCTTACTACCAGGTTTGAAAGCATTTCTCGAGCTCGGGACTCGAGGCCGCTTATGCGATCTCTACCTGAAATTAGCGGTAATTCTGATCGATGTTTCTAAACTTTATTGTGAAATTTCACAATGGGCGGGTTTTTTTTTGTCATATGAAAATCTCTTACAACCAACCCTACTATGAAATGTTTATATGTACATATGTGTGCATGTAACAGGTACGTAATTTAAGTGTGTGTCTTGTTATTGCATTTCATCGACAGAGTTGAAAATGCAATTCCGTTAATTTGATCCCAACGGAAATTGGTGACCCAGCCGGGAATCGAACCCGGGACCTTACAATGTAGGATCAGGCGACCTAACCACTACGCCACCGGACCGTGTGCGATGTCGCGGATCCGTGGCGACTTCACTTGAGATCGGATTGCCAATGTACCATTTCTAAGCTGCCCCCGCTGCTTATGAAACATACGTTTTCAGACTCTTCCGGTTATTCGCCAAACTGGTACGCAAACCACCCAGTTTCCGCTCGAGGCGTTCACCCAGATACGCACGTCCGATCCCAACTGTCTTCGACTGCAGGTTGCAGCCGCTGGTAGAGTTCACGGCAGCTTTTCCAGTCAAATCCCTCTTTGGGGAGGCTACCGGATGGGAACTGAACCCTGAGTTGGGTCGACCAAATAACACAAGCGGGCAATCAGGCTAAAGCTGCACAGAACCATTAGGAACCGATAAGTTTAACCAGTGTGAATCAATTAAAAAATATACTTGATATACAGTCCGCAAAACACTTTGTGCTCATCGGCTTAAGCTATCTACCCTATAGATTTCAATCATCATTTGATCATGGCAAGATTTGAAAAGTTTGTGGTTGAAATCTGTCCACCAGGGGGCGCACTAGTCATATTTCAACCTCGAAATATTTGACTTATACATGAAATTTGGTACACAGATGACATGTTGGGCCGAAACGTCATCGTGAAATTTCGGTTGGAATATCTCACATACAAGCTACAGCAATAATATTTAAATTCCGCCATAAATTTTAATTAAATAATAACGCTAACTGTTGGCGCTTGGACCAACCCCGCTCTTAGCAGACAAAAGAACCGCGCCGCCCGAGACGTCGCAATTTTATTATTATTTATTTATAAGTACTTATTGCTATGGTTACGACTAATTATACCAAACAAGTTCAAGAATCAAACATAAACAGTTCAGAGAAACCGTCACATCGTGTTTGGCACCTGCCTAAAACTCATCTAACTAGGTCAACTAAGGCCTGTATCTAGATGAGCTAATTACAATACGTATAATGACAATGATAAGCACGTCATATCAGGTAACTACATATAACTAAACAAAATATTTACTAGCTATAATATCTATTAATATATATATTAGATAAATATATACAAACATACATAAATATATAAACATACATATAATATAATGTAATAACATAAACATACATATAATATATATATATATATATATATATATATATATATATATATATATATATATATATATATATATATATATATATATATATATATATATATATATATATATATATATACAAACATACATAAAAATACATACATAACCTTTCAAACAGCAATGATCAGTAATTCGTCGTTTAATTTTGATGGGCCCAACTCTAATATCCAGGAATTGATTTTCTGTAAACGTACTTATTATCTTTATATTTTTAATCTTTTCATCAATACAATTATAAATTTTAGGTCCCAGAAAATAAATTTGTCGTTGAGCAAACGTCGTTGTAACTCAATTGCGTCGTTGTAACGCAATGGAACTCAATTGGGTTCATCTGCCGGCCAAAAGAGGGTAGATCGATTTTATATACGAATTAAATATTCAAATGAAATCAGTCCTTGGCTACTTGTAAAGTCTTCGGGTGACAACACCGATTTTTATTACTTATAGCTGGGAGAAGGTTTGTTCACTCAAATATGGCGATTCAAAAAATGCTTTGATTGCAAATGCATAGGTAATGACGTATTTGTATTTAAGAGGGACCATAAGTTTCAAAACTTTAATCTGTTTTCACACTACAATTGCCCCAAATCGCGAAAGTCGTTCATGAGTAACGTGACCATACGTCCCGCCTTTGGGCGGGACAGCCCCGCTTTCAGGCTGTCTGTCCGGCTGTCCCCAGCGAGAGCAAAAATATCCCGCTTTCGCAAACATACCAAAAGATAATTTAAGCCCAAAAGATGACAAAATCACAAGCTGGAATTCTGACAACGTTGCTGCTGAAGACCGTGGGGTAGAGCTGTTCAAACACTTCCGTGATAACAATCTGAACTGTACTAACTTTCGTATAATTATTGAGTACGTTTTATGTCTACCTGGAAGTAACGCACCTGTCGAAAAAGTTTTTTTTCTAATGAATAAAATATGGACAAGCGAAAAAACACAGTTAAGTGTCGCAGTTTTGAAAGACCATTTGATTTTTTTATTTTTTTATTTTACATATACATTCAAATGCACGAGCTCAACAGAAAATGAAATGACAATTTAGACAATGTCGTTGTATGCTTTTAAAGTTATATACACATCTGTCTGAGCCCAGGTTACATAGCGCATACATTAAGAGGCCGTACACGAAATTTTGCGCATTTCGTGAATTTACGTAATTTTGCAGACGTGAATTTAAGGTTAAAATACTGTATTTCTATAACTTTTATTGCACAACATAAAAGATCATTTATATTATTGTCTAATGAGTGAGCTACTTTTTTGAAAATTATTATAGAATTTTGATTAATTGACCTTAAACCGGCGACTGTTTGTGAATTTTTGCTGTAAGAGGTTTAGAATATAACATATTTACGAATCGTTTTGACATCTAAACGGTATATAAAAAATACAATGTATTGTTGTGAAAGTCCTCTATATAATAAAATAATCACTTTTTACTAATTTCATATAAAATTGTTAATAAAAAAATATTTAAGATTGTCATTTTTTTTAGAAAATGGGCGAAGGAATGCTTTTGATTTTGGCCTTTTTGAACTCTCGTTCATAAAATAAAAACAACAGAAATAAACTTTAGTTCAATATCAATCCATTTCCTCAAAAAAATGCAAAACATTAATTAAAATTGGCAATAAAGTATTTTAAAACAATCTAATTCTCGCGTTATGATACTCGCCTATGATACGATTCACGCCTCAAGTCAGCTAGTCCCCGCCGAGCGCTTTCAAAGGGTGGATGTATCACTTTGGCTCCGAAAATCCTACCTACCTATAGTTATATTATACCATTGATTATAGAGGTATCACGGCCCACATCGATTTCGTACACGGCCTCTTAAACGCAAATGCTTATCTTTCAATTTTGCTGGACTATGATTATGATTACCAAGACTAACATTAATTAATGTACTATGATTACCTAGACTAACATGAATAAATCATAAAATCAGCTCCATTCTTACTTAAAAACTAGACCCGATATTTTGAAACAAATTAGCTTCTCTGACAAATATAAAACAACTGCGTAGATATCTACTTATTATTAGTAATACTGTTATCACGTTTTTCATTTTTAATAAAAAGTAGTAAAAGACCAATAGGTTTTTTTTTCTACAAAATTCTGCAGGCGTCCCGCTTTGACGATAAAAATAAATAGTCAAGCTATTCATGAGCCAAACACAACCGCTTCATGTCAGTCAATCATAGAACCGCATCACTTTATGGAGGGCTTTACTTGGCGAGGACGTAAAAGAAGATATAGCACCGGGATCCCATCTACCCTGTACCACCTGGCGTAGTCTCAACAGACTGACGGTGGGTGTGACAAGAAGCCGAGCCAATCTCTTTCGCTGGGGCTACACAGAGCATCCAATATGCGTCTATGGAACGCTGTAGGATCCTGCCCGCAACTGACAACCTCTATCACACACCAGGACCTACAAGAGGCAATGGATAAGGCCATCAAGGCCGTATATTTTGGGAGAGAGGTGTCCTAATCTGCTGCGACCACGCTAACGACCGAACGATATGTGTTTTCGGGGATGATATCACATTTAACCCTTCGAGTAGCGGCATAATTTCATGGCAGACCGCGGCAATTTATTGGAATTTCTTGCAATAACGCTGCGCTCGACAAAAGTACTATAACTATGGAACTACTATAGCAATCATAAAAAAATGATTGCATTAAAATTTCCTATATAAAAGTTTGACATCTCATTTTGTAAAACAATTAAATAATTATGAATAAATACGAGAAAGTCAAGAAAGTGAAAAAAATTCGGCATTTCTAACTTGTACTTGTCTTACGGAAAAATTCGGAAGCCTATTTAGAAATTGTAAATAATATCGTGATACTTATTAGATTCTCTATCAAATGTATTATTTAGTTTAGCTTATTTACATACAAAAATATTTATATATTAGCTCAAAAATACCAATAAAAATGTTGATGATTTCTGTAAAAAAAAAATGATGATGTTTGATAATGGAATTTTACCAGGAATATCCGCGAAATGACGGGCGAAATTATTCTAGCGGCCGTCTATGTATCTATGGTAATAATGACAGAATTTAGTAAGGATTTTAGGATGCGTTCGAATCAGAAAATAATATTACTGTACGCTCCAGTAGTAAGCCGCCAATATTGGTCGTTATGTAGTCGACGCTGTTTTGATGTGCAACCAAATTTGGTTGTTAAGTAGCCGAAGGGTTGTAATATTTTAAATTTGGGCTTTGATTTCAATTTCATTTTTTTTTTTCAAAAAAGCATTGCTCGTGAATATGAAAGACTGTTGAGTCCTATTGCAAGATTCAAGTTTCAAAGGTTTTGACACATTATTTATTGTAAATTTTAATGACGTAATTGTAAAATTTAATGATCTCTACGCTGCATTTCCAATCAATCACAAATGGTAATTTCTTTTGATAAGCAACAGTAAACATAAACATTGGGAAATATTAAAAGCAAACTGTGAAAATTGTTATCAGTGTCTGATAAGGATTGCTAGACTAATTTCCTAGAACGGAAATAAACAATTAATATTGTTTACTGTATTAGATATTATATCTAATATCTTTCCGAGTCAAAAGTTACAGGTCATCAAAAATTTGAAAGATCAGTTATCAGCTCTCTCTCTCTCCACTAATGACCAGATATTTTCAATAACAAATTACTCCCATTCGTCGACAAAAAGTAGTGTAATGTGTTCAGGTTTCAACTAACTAGCCCGTCACCTCAGGTAGTTTTAACGATTAGTCGTTCTATTTCCCTGGAGTGAGCGCAGAAGACTTGGACAAAACAGTCCACCGTCAAGCTCCGCCACAAACCCGTAAGAGACCATCGCCTTAACCGCGAGATAGCCAGGAGTGTTACCCAGCGGGCTTACACTCGCGCCCTTAATTTCAATTGCGACCAGATTACTCCAGTCTCTCGATTGGTTACGAGTTCGAGGTCGCTTGCGCGGTCATCTCCCTTACGAAGCGGTGAAACGGTCTATACCGAATCTATCGCGGACAACGGCATCCTTTGCCCGGCTGTTCACCCAGGATCGGGTAGCCGATAGTCGTTTCAAGAGCAGTCGCCGTAAGGTCCGCAACCACCCCCGCTCTATAGGAAACAGTACTGCTTCCAGACTCCCCCGACTGTTAGTCAGAGTGCGCAATCGATTGGCTTATGCCGCACGGTGCGCAGACCGTCCAGGAGCGCCAGAAGGTTGATTCCCAGGGGAAACTAACCATAAGGCCAAAGTCCTACCCATGCTCGCACTTCATGCGTGGATGCCGTCGGATAGGTGTTGACCCGTTAGTGTGACCAACTCTCAACAGAATGGGTCTTCGTGGCCAACTCAGTAAGGGTCCATTAACCCCCTCAGGTTTCAAATATGATTGTTTTTCGTTTCTTTATTCCACCATAATTTCTAAACGCTTGAACCGATTTGGAACCTTAACTGTCATATTATCAAGTGAATAATTGTCTAAATGTTCAAATTTCCAAATATTATTAAATTAACATAAATATGTCGTGTTCAGTGTCAAATGAAAGTTTGGTTGAGTTAATTTCGGAAATTTACATGTTTTATATATAGATAAAAACATAACCCAACAATATTTCTTTGAAAACGGTTAATTTTTTTTATTATAAATACAATAGTTTACTTTCGGTAACAGCAGCCTTGTTTGTCATTCTTTTAAATATATTTGCTTGTTGTAATTAACACTTTGACGCACACAACGTCATATATGTGCTGCAAAAGAACGTTATATCAAGTCGTACACATTTTACAGTTTTGCAGCAGGACGTAGGATCGCTTCTCCTATTTAATTATAATAATTATAATATTAATCGTAAAAATAAATAATTACTTTACAACTGCTTTGAACTAAAATTGGTTTATGTGAACGAGACAGAGCAGTACGTTAGAGCGGAATGTGAAATGAACGGTTGTCACTTTTTCTAATTAAAACTATCCACCGAAGGTAAAACAGCTAAACCTAAAACCGCACGAAATGTGTTCAAACTTATTAGGGCGTCTCTAAGTTTGACAGATAGTTTTGATGCGAGAAAATCGACGATAGTTCATTTCATATTCTTGTAGTGACTCATGATGATGAACTATGTAACATTTTATTCAACAAACATTTCAGATTCCGACGTTCAATTGGCATAAGTTAACAGGGCATACTTGTCGAATTGCCTGATAACTAGTTTTCAAAGAAATAATAATTTAATTTTTAAACGAGTCTTTCGCTCGCAGCAAATTAGCAATGTATAGAAACTGTGTCTTTCATAGTTGCAAAATAAATTTTCACACGGAAAATACCTCACTTAACGGCAGAGTTACCGAATATATAAGCACATACAATTTGCATAATTAATCACTTTTACCTGACGCTATCACTGGTAAACCATCTCTTCAATTCACTTCTTCTTGGGATAATTAAATAGTCAAAATATTAAACATTGTGTTTATCTTAATCCATGCCGAAGAAACATGACGTCACAAAGTTGGACTTTGATCATCGATAACTCTGTAGCTCTGTCTCGTTTGGTTGAACTAAGTTCCTATTTTAGTTCACGAAGAAACGTAATCGGGCCCATTGACTCTGTAATAAAACTACAAACGCTGCTAATTAGGGGTATCCTTAGGATATCTCTTAACTTGATTTTCAGGATACCTCTATTATTGGTACAGGACATCACCACACCAGTAGCTTTACTCTCGAGCTACAAGGCAAACTAGAGCTGTCAATTATATCCGGCGAACCCGTGACCTCAGGAAGTTTTAACGAAATTTATCGTTCTGTCTCCAGTGAGGTGAGCGTAGAAGACTTAGGACAAACAGTCCACCGTCAAGCTCCGCCACATTCCCGTAGAGGCCAACGCCTTATCCGCGAGATAGCCAGGTATATAAACCAGCGAGCCGACACTCACGCCCTTACTTCTAGTTGCGATCAAATTACTCCTGTCTCCCGACTGGTTACGAGTTCGAGGTCGCTTGACCGGTCCTCCCCTTACGTAGCGGTGTATCGGTGTGAACGGAATCTATCGCGGACCACGGCATCCTTTGCCCGGATGTTCACCCGGAATCGGGTAGCCGATGGTCGTTTCAAGAGGAGTCGCCCTAAGGTAAACAACCACACCCGCTCTATAGGAAACAGTACTGTTTCCAGACTCCCCCGACTGTTCGTCAGAATGCACAATCGATTGGCTTTCACCGCACGGTGGGCAGATCGTCCAGGAGCGCCAGAAGATTGACTCCTGGGGGAAACAAGCCCTCAGGCCAGAGTCCTACCCGGGCTCCTGCTTCATGCGTGGAGGCCGCTGGATAGGTAGTGACCCGTGAGTGTGACCGACCCTGAACGTGGGTCTTCGTAGCCAACTCAGCAAGGGCCCAATAGCTCCCGAGCTACAAGGCTATGCGGGAAGAAGGTGCAAGAAATGTGGGGAGAGGGGTAGGTCCAGACGAACGCGAACGGCTAACGTTACGAGCAGGTAAATGCTGGCGACCCTTTCGAGAGTTCGGATATTTGCGTAGGCCGAGGCAGAGAACATCTGGCGACCATACCCGAACCCTTACGACTCGTGACGTATTCGCTTTGATTTCAATTGTGTTCTAAGAGAAGCTGGGAGTCTGGGGTAACTGTGACATCACTAATCAAAATCAAAATAATGAATATCATAATCATGTTAAAAAAATATAATCAAGTGAAAAAAACAAGCGTAATAACCATATCGATAGGTAATCATGCTAAAACACCCTAAGGGGCTCTCTAGACGATCAAGCATGCTTTTCAAGCATCGCGTCGCGGGCTGGGAGGGGATCGTAAACCGCTGGAGTTATGCAAATATATTTTTTAAATATTTACCAAAAATGCCTAATTTTGTAGTTTATACCAGGGAGTCACGTTAATTAGACGTAATTGATTGATGAATGACGTGACTTCATGGTATAAAACTACAATATTAGGCATTTTTAGTAAATATTAAAAAATATATTTGCAACTTCTTGCGGATTACGGTCCCCTCCCAGCACGCAACGCGATGCTTGACAAGCATGCTTGATCGTCTAGAGAGCCCCTAACAAATCTTTGTCACCTAAAATTTTCCCTTGAATAGCGTATTCTTGTAGTGGTCTATAAATATTCTAATTGATCTCGATCAAAACACTATTCACAACTGATTCCATACAACCGCGGAATAATAGGACAAACTGCGCTGAAAGTTTCTTGTTTTGTATTTGGGTAAATGGCAAGTGGCTCACGATTCCGTGTTCAGCTTAATGTCGGACCAGTTATTTTTAGATTAAATTTTCCATCTACCTTGTTATCTCATTGTTGTTTGTATTCAGTCTACATATAGCATTTTATTTATAATTTTTAAAAAATAGGTATAATAGGTAGGGATATGTATAATAAGAAAATAGGTACAATATACATTTATTTATAAATAGGATAGAAAACGAATTTACCGCGTGAAATTTGTAGGACCCGACGTTTCGGTGACGTTGCAGCCGCCGTTGTCTAGGGTAAACTGAAGAGCTGTCAGTCCGTTGTTTTGCGGGTAGGCCGCAAACCGCTGCCGCCACTGCGTAGGTTATAACGGTGGTGGGGGGCCGGGCTCGGCCCCCCACCACCGTTATAACTATTTATTTATTAACTAGATGACCCGGTGAACTTCGTACCACCTAAAATTGATTTGATTGTAACTCTTCATAAGCGTTTATTGATCCTAATCAACCTTCCAAATCCAATTAATTGAAATCTATAATATGGCCGAATCATGCACGGTTTAAGTTTCGTTTGGTGATTAAATGAAAGTCGTTTGTAATTAAAATAAATTCAATGTATTTAATTTACATGATGAAATATAAATGCTTTTTCGACTTTTCCGACTTTTTCGACTTTTCAGGCTTCTTTGACTTGTTCGACTCTTGACTTTATCGAATTTTTCGACTTTCGACTTTTTGACTTTTTGAAATTTTACGCAATCGCACGGAATGAATAACAGTTATGGATGGCGCAGCTGTCAAATAATGGGATCGCCGCGTTAGCCATCTAGAAAGTGGCTAATGTTCCCAAAATGACCAATTTCGATTTTTTCGATTTTCAGTTGTTTCTTTGAGTTTTTCTTAAATATTTTCTTTTGTAAACCACCCCTGAATCAAGCCAAACAAAACAAAAAAATAATAATTCAAGTCGGTCCGGTCATTTTCGAGATCTTGCGAGACTAACGCACGGCGATTCATTTTTATATATAAGATTTACACGAAAAAACTACGTCCACAAAAAAAATATGTGCACAAAAAAAATACACCGTTACCACTTAACATAGATTTTAATGCTCCTAACTAGGAAGAGCCTGTTCTAAGGAAAACACCAATACAAATGATTTTAAACTACATAACTTCCAAAATAAAAATAGAACATCTGAATCAAATAAAGTTAAAATGTAACTTACACTACACCAAAATAATATATATGCAGACTTTTAAAACAACGGAGGAAAAATGCTACAAAATTATAATCTACTAGTTAAAACCCATCGAGATCGACGGTCAGTTTATTGACAGTAATGTTACAAAAATAAACGGAAACATATGTACTTCTTATTTATGTACAAATATAGATTGATTCGATTACGTTGCGGTACCTTGCTCATTTGATCTACGAGCAGGAATATCACAAAGGCTTTTTTTAATTTGTTTTTAATTATATTAAGTAAAAAAATTGGTTGTCTCACCCCTAGACTTTCCCGGCAAGCAGGCAAACCCCCTTCCACAACCCTACCCCCCCCCCCCCCCATTCAACCTTCCCCCAACTCTTCTTCTCTTTCACTCTCTCCCTCCTCTCTCACAACCGCCCTCTTCCTACCCCCCTCTCCAAGTCCCCTCCAACCCTTCCTCTCTCTTCCCCACTCACTACATCACCCCCCGTAGCTACTCCCTCCTCCCACCCACCCTTCACCCCATCACCACTGTTTTCTGTATGTATAAGGAATTACTGTTGTAGAAAACAAATAATCGGCAAGTGAAACATTGCAAGATATTTTGTACTAATAATTAATGAAGCATTGTATGTTTCCTGAAGAGCAAATAACAAAATATAGTATTTTTTGCGATATTTATAAACTACACTTTCGTCCTATAAATATTTGCTTGATAAAACGCCCTAAACAGCTAATATTTTCCTGAAAAGTATTTAATCCACAACAAAAATAGCTAAATATTTCTGATATGTGATAAATAATATTTAAATTAAATGGAAATCTTTATCAAAGTCCCAGAAAAGAAATGTTATCAATATCGCGCCAGTCTGTCTAGACGTGATGATAATAAATTTAAATATTGCGATGAAAATATATTATCGAGCACTTACTTAAAGTATAATTAAATATCTTGTCGATAGGAGCGAATTTCTGATGATGTACATATGTCTTAACGGCTCTCTAGACGATCAAGCATGCTTATCAAGCTTCGCCTCGAGGTCTGGGAGGGGATCGTAAACCGCAGGAAGTATGAAAATATTTTATTTTATTATTTACCAAAAATGCCTAATTTTATAGTTTTATACCAGGGAGTCACTTCATTCATTCAATTACGTCTAATAAACGTGTCTCTCTGGTATAAAACTACAAAATTAGACATTTTTGATAAATATTAAATATACATATTTGCATATTTCCTGCGGCTTACGATCCCCTCCAGTCCGCGATCCGAAGCTTGACAAGCATGCTTGATTGTCTAGAAAGCCATTTAAAAGTGTTTTAATAAATATGGAGTAGAGTGTACGGTAATATTAAATATTTGGAAATAAAATATATCGCTTCCTAATTATTGCACGACTGCCCAACAAAAAAGAGACATTACTTACCATTCTAGCAATACAACACATTTCTAAATTGGTTCAAGCGTTTAGAAGTTATGGTGGAATAAAAAATCGGAAAACATATATAGATGAATCCCGAACAAATAACACTCCTTTTGGGCAGTCGTGTCAAAAAAAGTGTAATGTGTTCAGGTTTTATCTATGTATGTTTTCCGTTTATTTATTACACCATAACTTCTAAACGCTTAGACCTATTTAGAACTTTGTGGTATTGTTAGAACCGTTATACTATCCCGAGTGGCTTACGGTATCTTAATATGCAGTTGTCAACGTGCTATTTATTTATTTATTTATTTATTTTAAACAACATGATTTACAGACGAATGGCCATGATATTCGGTATACAGTACAATAAAACGTGCAGGAAAAACAAGTTGAACCCATAGCCGTTGGCTCATCGCATACCTAACTGAGCAAGAACGCCCGTATCTAAGGATGCTGATATTTAACTTAGCATATTGCGAGCTGACAGGTATGACGTTCGGTTATATAATTATTATTGGAATATAGTTCAAAACATTCATTCTTGCATAATACAAATACACACACACAAAGAGTTATACCAAAAATAATTGTAGTAAGAGAGTCTTATTATACCCAACACCAATATATAGTAATACATAAATACAATGAATACATGGGTACACGGAATAATAGCTTGGGGAGCATGTGCAAAATCTGTCTTGGATCCTCTAGTGAAAGCCCAAAAGCTTTTGTTGAGGGTAATCAATAGAAGGCCCCCACGATATGATTCTAACATGCTTTTCCAAGAAAGTAAGGTGTTAGATATACGCCAGCTGTTTGTGAAACAGTCACTCATGTTTTTCCATCGAACCTCAGATAAACGACCACGAAGCCAGCAACACCGAACTACAAGTTCATCTGCAGGTCTGAATTATGCCGTTCCCCGAGTTAATTCTTCATTTGCCCAAAGACAATTCAACTATATAGCACCTAAAATATTCAACCGTCTTGATGACAAAATAAAGGAAATAGAAAATACCATTTTATTCAAAAAAATATTAAAAAATGGCTTCTTGACGACATAGGTTGTTCAAGGACAGAGAACGAACTTCTGCAAGTCATATCTTAAAAAAAATATATTTCTGCGTAACTTTACTATTATACTATATAATATGATATAAGATATTAAACAAAATGTACTATATTGTAATATAATGCAAAAGAATAATACTATAATATATTTAGATCGTTATATTTATATATTTGTGTATGTATGTATATGCATGTGTGTATGTGTATATGTATCTATATGAGTGCCTACGTCAGTTAGGCTTCTCCACCTAAGTCAGAAAATAAGTCGTATGCCCAGATACAGGCTATATTTGGCCTAGTTGGATATGCGCTGAGCATGGTCATGTGAATGTGGGCCGTTGTTTCTTCGCACCATACTTGGTATGCCCATTTTTATGTGTTTTATAATTATGTATGAAACAAATAAATAAATAAATAAATATTTAAAATTAATATGCATACTAATATATAATAAAAAATGTGGTTATGTAGTTAATGTGATCGTGTTGGCAAGAATAAGTGTAATGGATCGCGTTGAACAATTAAAAAAATGTGCTCACGAACGTATTATTATAGAATACGCGCGCGTATTGTGCGATGCATCTTCTCATCATGTGGGTCTAGAGCTGCGCAACATTTTAAAAAATCGGAGGGTGCAATATTTAAACATTTTTTTTAAATTTCTCACACCTCCAAAGACCTCGATCCTCCCAGATCGTAAGAGGTTAAGTTTGTGTGGTTGTAGAAAGTAATCTCTGTTCTACTGAAACGAAAATTCTTTTACCAATAGAAAGCCACGTTATTTGTGAGTGTCATAGGCTATACATTAATCCGAAAAATGAAAAGACTTTTTCGTGGTAGTTGGATTTGCAAAGTAGGTCGGGAAAAAAACGGTCGAATGAAAACGTTTCTTACGAACGCTGCTTTAACGATAAGAGATATATGATTGAGTTTTAGAGAAAAATTGTAGAGCTTGGTAATGCCTAGAAAAAAGTTAGCGACAGCATTTGTCTAAATTTTATATTTCAGTCACGAAAAGTAGTTTTTTATATTAAAAAAATAATTTAAATCCTTAGGTCATGTTTATTGGTCATATTATCAACAATTATGAATTAATATCAAAATAAGTAAATGTATCGTCTCAAGTGTGTAACGGTCCTTAAGTCCATTTTGTCCGGACCTTAAGTCCACGGACCACAATTTGTTGATCGCATATCAACAAATTTTCTGTCGATTTCCAGTGAAATCCACAGACACAATTCAGCTATTATTTTGACTCGTGCAGCTATGAATCAGCACGATGAAACAATACTTTTACTCGGAATATTTTGGATTGCATCATTTCACGGCCTATATAAACCGACGAAAAAGAAACCAAATTATCATTCCCCGAGTGATCACCTTCTCTTAAGGTTGCGACGGCATATTCCGCACTCTCTCTCACGAGTTAGGTCAACGAATCCGGCTCCTTGGTTTCCTTTCCTCATCCCCCCTGAGTCTCGAAGCATCAGTCTGTAATCCTACAGACTGGAGCAGTGCCCAGTACAAGATACTAGGAGCACACACACAATCCTCATCCGTATATCCTCGTAACCGCAGTCGCGCATCTATACACTCGCGTCAACGTAAACTATTGGGCAAGCGTTATAACTGGCAATATTCAAACCTTCGATCAATAAATTCCTTCTACTTCACATCAAAACCGCCTTTCAATACAGAGATAACTCGTAAGTTGATACCACCACCTCACACCGAACAACCTGGAGTCTTGTGATGGGTGGTCCCTCACAGTGGTGCCGTGATGTGAACACGCAACCTTCACAAGTGTTTAAAAAAAAAGACTTTTCTCTTTTACTGCATATAATTTCCCTATTACTGCATAAATGGTTAAAGAGATAATACAGTCATAAATAAGACACTCACAAGAAGACACTCACAAATAACGGTAATATAGTCAAATTGGCATGCAAATACATACATACATATGCATTAAAAATATAACCCTTCTTTTGGCAGTCAGGAAATAAATCATAGCACTCTGTACGAACCGAACCACACTCATAATTTCATCACAAGTAAACAGTTTTACTGCCCAACGAAGTGGGCACGGATCAGCTAGTATAAAATAATACTAGATACTCACGATATACGGAAGGTTCGGCACCACGACTTTATCGAACTGTTTTCCATTGGATAGCTCCGGTCTAAAAGTGAATGATCTCTTTTCCCTGTACGATACAGTCCCATCGCCATTGAATTTAATATCGACTCGTTCCATCACCTCACTGTTCGGAAAAAAAGTATAAAATAAATTAAAATGAAAATCACATTTTTCACACAGATTTGACAATACAATTGATTATATAGGGCCTATATTATAGGCTGTTAGGGGCTCTCTAGACGATCAAGCATGCTTGACAAGCATCGCGTCGAGGGCTGGTAGGGGATCGTAAACCGCAGGAATTATGCAAATATTTTTTTTAAACATTCACCAAAAATGCCTAATTTTGTAGTTTATACCAGGGAGTCACGTTAATTAGACGTACTTGATTGATGAATGACGTGACTCCCTGGTATAAAACTACAAAATTACGTATTATTGGTAAATATTACAAAAACTATTTGCATATTTCCTGCGGTTTACGATCCCCTCCCAGCCCGCCACGCGACTTTTGACAAGCATGCTTGATCGTCTAGAGAGCCCCTTAGATTGCTCGATCCCACACTACGTTTTGGCAACACTTTTGGGCTGGCGACATGAAGGCGGCGCTAGTAGCATTGTCCCGCGAACATCTACTCGTATAATAACATTATTTTTAATATATTTTTTATTTATAAAGGTCAGATTGATTATAAAAACCCAATAATTTAACTAATGATAAAAATAATAACAGTTTATTATTAGTGCCATCTATCGCATTTTGATATACCTAGACTGATTAAATCACAGAAATAATACGGAGAGATAGAATACCATAGTTTAGTCTATCTAAACTTTAAAAAGCGTAATTATTACATAATGATATATCCTACTCTAATATTATAAACGCGAAAGTTTTTATGTATGTATGGATGTCTGTTACTCTTTCACGCAAAAACTACTGAATGGATTTTGATGAAACTTTACAATAATATAGCTTACACATCAGAATAACACATAGGCTATAATTTATAAAGATATATGGTTTTCTATCATCATTATCACAATTTTCCATCACCACGCGGGTGAAACCGCTGGGCGCAGCTAGTATATATATATATAATATATATATATATATATATATATATATATATATATATATATATATATATATATATATATATATATATATATATATATATATATATATATATATATATATATATATATATATATATATATATATATATATATATATATATATATATATATATATATATATATATATATATATATATATATATATATATATATATATATATATATATATATATATATATATATATATATATATATATATATATATATATATATATATATATATATATATATATATATATACATATTCGTTTAAAGGATGACACTTTGATGAAGAAATAAAAATAATAAAAGCCACTTACATAGCTGGAAGGTTTTCCCGGACTGGACTGGGAAATGCTTATTGTTTAAACGAGATGTATTCTTGGATGAGTACCACTTTCGACGGTACACTGTAGGTTTAATGGGATCCCTTTATCGCTAGCGAACGATCACCCTTCATCCACATCTCAAAAACAAAGCGTATCCTTTTGCAAACCAAAATAAAATGTCTTTATTAAAGACAAATTTAAGCAAAAACAATGAAAAAAATCACAATCAATCGTCTCTTAAATGCGGAATGACATTTCGAAAATTCGATTTGAAATTCGAATATATCCACTCTTTAAAAGGACGATATACGATTGCTGGGCTCGCTATCAGCCAGCTATTAAATGAAAATAAAAATAAAATACTTCATTTGCTCGTTCCCATGAAATAAGATATAAATCGTAATTTCTGGTCGAGAAGTTTATACTTAAGGCTATATGATATTTACAAGAGTTCAAAACATAAGATAAAATTGTATAATATTGGTAATATTTGATTGGTTTTTTGTAAATATATATATATATATATATATATATATATATATATATATATATATATATATATATATATATATATATATATATATATATATATATATATATATATATATATATATATATATATATATATATATATATATATATATATATATATATATATATATATATATATATATATATATATATATATATATATAATATATAAATATATATATATATATATATATATATATATATATTTAATTGTAAGGTTAGTAAAGGTTGTACCTTTGCCGGACGTTTCGGAGCCTGTGGCTCCTTCTTCAGCGGCATTCTTCTTGCCGCTGAAGATGGAGCCACGGGCTCGAAACGTCCGGCAAAGGTACAACCTTTACTAACCTTACAATTAAATAAAAATAATTTTAAAACATTTTCAATTAAAAAATTATATATATATATATATATATATATATATATATATATATATATATATATATATATATATATATATATATATATATATATATATATATATATATATATATATATATATATATATATATATATATATATATATATATATATATATATATATATATATATATATATATATATATATATATATATATATATATATATATATATATATATATATATATATATATATATATATATATATATATATATATATATATATATATATATATATATATATATATATATATATATATATATATATATATATATATATATATATATATATATATATATATATATATATATATATATATATATATATATATATATATATATATATATATATATATATATATATATATATATATATATATATATATATATATATATATATATATATATATATATATATATATATATATATATATATATATATATATATATATATATATATATATATATATATATATATATATATATATAAGTATACTAGCTGACTCGGCTAACTTCCTACCGCCTAACAGTCAATGAATGTCGTGTTACAGATTAGCTGAACTTAATTTATGATTTTATGAAAGTAATAAAATGAATACAAAATAAATATTAAGTTCACTACTTTATTAAAATAATAACACAAAAATAAATATAAAAGTACAAAAATAAAAGTATATCAATCGCGTGTCAGCAAGACATGATTGAATTAAACTATTTACATATTGTGCAGTATGGTATGCACTCGGTTTTATTCTCTTCATTGAAACACCTTGTTATATACGACATTTTTTGTTTTTTTTATTAGGCGCAAGAACAAATAAAGCTGATGATTTGTCGACACGTGAACATGCCACGTACAACTGACCATGAGAAAAACACGGATTTACATTTTGTACGGGAAGATGTTTTTTCTTTTATTTAAATTTTTCGTCAATTTTCCTATTTTTGTTTTTAATAGTTATTCTGCTATTCGGGACGGACACAAATACAACAAATCGAAAATCATGAAAATCGGTCCATCCGTTCTCGAGTTATAAGTGTTCGAACAAACCCGAGTTTGTTTTATATATATGGATCACCAGAAAATCTTACGATTTTTGTATTTTGTGACAAATCGATGTTATTTTCTGGTAAGTTTGTAATTTTTTTATACATCAACTTGTTGCTTAAATTGTTTGTGGCCAACATG